>CABEEJ010000219.1:49673-58641 GCA_901482245.1 Timema douglasi
CCCTAGCTTGAGATAGTTCTATCCAATCCATATCATTACATCCTATCCCTAGCTTGAGATAGTTCTATCCAATCCATATCATTACATCATATCCCTAGCTTGAGATAGTTCTATCCAATACATATCATTACACCATATCCCCATCTTGAGATAGTTCTATCCAATACATATCATTACACCATATCCCCATCTTGAGATAGTTCTATCCAATACATATCATTACACCATATCCCCATCTTGAGATAGTTCTATCCAATACATATCATTACACCATATCCCTAGCTTGAGATAGTTCTATCCGGTTCACCTCAATACACCCTATCTCTTTCAGATCTGTTCTAATGTTATCTTCACCTCTACGTCTAGATTTTCTCAATGGTTTCTTCCCACTGGGTTTGCTAGTCATTCATTATACCTTGAACACTGTTCTAGATTCTTTTCGAGCTGCAGTTCCTACCCACCATTATCTACGAGATTTAACTATACTAACAAGTTCTTATGATAAGTACAGGGTATGCAACTCATTGTTATGAAACCTCATCCACTCCCCATCATTCTCATCCGTTTTTGGACAAAATATCTTCCTTAGCAACTTGTTTTAGAACACCCAAAATTTGTTTTCGTCATGTGAGGTAAGAAACCACATTTCACACACATACATATTTTATACTTATACTTAAATCTACATATTTAAAATATTTAATTTCTTTGAATACTTGAGATAAGTGTTTACGAATGAGGAGGTACACACACACACACAAAGGGTTAAAAGCCATTGGTTTAGACTAAGCCGGCTAAGAAACCAGTGTAATTGAGTTCAGCGAAACAATTTTACCATACTAGTAAAAATATAACATTAAACACAAATATATTTATTTAAAAATAAAAATCAATTTCATCCATCACAGTTTGTTTGTTTTCAAACTAAGAATCTTTAAAGCTACACATCCACACATTCTCTGGCCACAGTGTTATCTTGTACCAAACATCTCGGTTAATTAGCCATGAGATGGGCTTGTGTTAAGCATAGTTATCAAACTGGGATGGAAGGTGATCAAAAAAATCTCAGTGTTTTTAGTCTTAATACTAAACAATTTTTTAAACAATTTATATATATATATATATATATTTCATTAGTAGAAACATAGAGCATAATTTTCTTCGGATGGTAATATCAACTGTCGTTGAACATATTTCATGAGTATAGTATTTGATTTGACATTTTTTAAATGAAGAGAAAAATTTCTCATTAAATTCTAATACATTTTTGACGAATTTTTTAAAAACTTTTTGAGATTACCATTTCATTTGTTTTCAGAAAGAAAAATAATGCTGTAAAAATTGTAATAAACACTGATGTTTTCTCGCATTCCCCAACATCCTATCGCGACCAGTTACTGACTGTACACACCTCATCCACCTGGAGACTCGTGTGTCGTCACAGACCGGGGCTGGCTTGAGTTACCTGCGGTGGGTTAATGAGAGTAATTAGATCCCCGCTGTACAGGTAAGACACGGTGTGCTAGGGGATGTATATATCTCTGTGTAGTAACAGCCTCTCTAAGCTGACTACTCGGCAGGCGGCTCAGTGGTAAGGGTAGCCGTGTATACATCTGACAATCCTGGTTCAATGATTGGCCCATCTTTTGATATACTACTTTCAACAATCTGTAATGACAATGTGCTGGTCATTAGTGACTTAAAGAGTAACAAGCGAGTCCTTAAGGGTTATAAAATCACGTTTCACTAAATGTTCGGTTTATAAGCATATGTAATAATTACGCTAATGGGTTAGGGACGAGAAAGGTTGAATTTAGAGGAAGTGTACCCGTAGTTGTGTGGAAAACTAACCTCGATACACCTTACCTGGACATGAACCCTGATCTACCCGTTATCGGCAGTATAGTTTATTACGAGAGTGACGCCTTAGACTATTCGATCACTGAAGTAGGTAATTAAATAGTTATTAAACTTTTTGTTATACGTAACAATATTTAAAAAAAATCAAACTGTTGACGAGCCAAACACTTTTTATATGTGACGTCATAAACCACACAGCGGAAGACAGATAAGGGAGAATACCACTAAAAATAATACATGTGTGTGATAAAAAGGTTTGTTTTTTTCAAGATCCTCGTTGCGGAATCATCTGCAAGGCTCACTAGCAGACGGGACATAAAACCTACAATAAGCTCCTCTCGTTTTACCCCTTACAATTTGATTCTTGACCCTCTGCCCTTTCCTCCATCTCACTCTATCTTGAGTTTACGGTTGTAGGACTACAGCGACACATCTGACATTTTAAACATAAATTAAATAAGAGTTGTAATGTCCGACAAACAGATTGTCAGGAAAGTTTCTTTAAATAGGCTAATACAAAATTGACTTTTTTTTAGAAGGACGTAAGTCATCATTTTGGCCATATTGGTTTTAATTTTTTTTTCGGGTTATTTATGGGTAGGCCTATCGATCTCGTTTAAAACAGCGTTGGTACTGTTGTTCCCTACTTATCAAAACAGATGTATGTTGTATTTTTTTTAAAAGGGCCTAAGTCAGTAAGTATTTTATTTAAAGAGACATAAGTAAGTTGACTTGGGCGCTTTAAAATAAATACCATTTCATTAATCACAAAAATAAATCATTATCAACATTTTTGAGTACATCCCCCATTCAGCGTAGGAATTGTTTTCTGAAAAGCCTTTTTCCCTACCAGAAATCTATAATATAGTAGGATATTGGTAAGAAAAAAGACCTTTCAGAGAGTAATTCCTACCGTGAATGGAGTATATGAAGCATTTTATTGCTGGGCTACAACAGAAGACAACAGTCCTGAAAGTATTATGAAGCAAAAGAAAATGAAGAATAAGGCGAAAAAAATTGTGTCAAATACATTATCTAATAATTACAAATGGTTTATTTGAAAAAAAAAAAAAAGTTCTTTAAAGATGTTTAGAAAATTTTTTACCCCCGAATTTTTTTTAAAGAGCGCGTATTTTCTCAGATTTCAAAAATGTATAAAAAGTTTATTCTCCAACATATAAATGCAAAAAAATCCTCAGATATGTTAGACTTGTGTTTGATTATCATAAAAGTTAACTAGACTTAATTTGTAATTATTAACTTAACTTTGAAAAAGTTATTTTATTCCCAATAGATCTGATTTGTTGACTTATGCCCTTTTAAAAGATATCGATTCAATTAGTGAAAATACACAATCGTACATAATGAAAATGAATGTTTTGAGGCTTGATCCGTTTTAAGGGAATAATAATTTCCACCACTTCGGCTCTAGTTACAACAGCCATAGTATGGAATTATGTTTGTTGTAAATACAGTCGAAACGTCGGAAACGTATGTGACTATACCCGAAAACATTAATTCTAACTCAAAACACCGGCAGCAAAATACTTAATATGATAAATACTTTATCATACATTCTATAAAGTTTGTGACAAAATTTTCAAAACATCAATTGTTAGTGTAGTGCCATTCTATTAATAATTTAAAACACTTTACAGAAATATATTTTGAACAAAATTGTTTAGGGCTAGGATTTTTTTTTTTCTTCTTCAAAAATCAGTCTTCAGTCAACAAGTCTTAAGCTTAAGATTTACAATCAAAATCATGATTTAAGCTTTGAGGTATGAGAATATAAACTAAATATCAAGTTTAATTTATATAAAACAAACCGTCTCACCTGTAGTATAATATATAGACAAATATAAAGGGTGTTGACAAAATTTAAGAGCTACTTTTTGGGTTCAGGGGCACAAATAAGATCAATATTCATGATGTTCTTGATGTAGAAATTTGTCATGACTGCAATATTTTTTGTGTACAGTGTTAAAAAAAACTTTACATAAATCAACAAACAAACATATATATATATGTGTTTTTTTTTGCTTTATTATATATATTTATTTATATATTTATTCCCGTTGAATCTTACTGCCTGGTTTTGGTCATGCTTGATCTAATTAAAATATTGAGTTAATATTATTTACACTAAATAATTACATTATAATATTATATATTTTGTATAGTAGGATACTGGTTGGAATTAACTTTTAAAAAATACCAAAATATATAATATTTTTTCTATGGATAGTGTTATTTATTGTTTACTCTATTGTAAATATTATTTTATAGGTATTGATAATATCTATCAAAAGTGACAGCTAAAGATCACGTAACATATACGTATATGAATATTATATAATATTTTCGCTAACACTTTTAGCTGTAAAACCAGTTTTTTTCTTATCTGAATCTGAGTATATACTATAGAATATGTATATATGTGTATACATATTTTTCACTGTTTATTACAAAATACCCGCTTTGATGGCCGCATGATCTATGGCGTTACTCTTGAAATATACTAGATTGCCGACGACGGGGAAACCGGGATTTGAATCCTAGTAAATTGTACTGAGGGTGGTGTTAACCAAATGGTTCTCCACCCTCCCTGCAAGTACACTCCCTCTAACTTCAACCTTCCTCCTCCCTGACTCATTAGCGTAATTAGGACATACGCGTGTAACCTGAAAGGGTAGTAAGACGCGGTACTCTTATATAAAAGGTCACATGCACTGTCCCACCCTTCCAAGCACTTTATGTGTCAGTTGCACGGCTCGGCGGGCGGTTAACGACTTAGATTTGACCAATTCAGTAGCGTCAGGAGGTTTATTTCCACGTCTCAATCGTAAAAAACACCCTAGCCGCGACCTTACCACTTCTTCAATGACAGGGCGGTAAACGTGACAATACTAAACTAGCGCCGAGTGTCGGGCCGAATAAAATACTATTTTATTTAAGTTGTCAAAAAACCAAAACAAAAAAACAAGATTTTTTTTTACGGGAGTTTGTTTATTTTGGTGAACTGGTGGTCTAGAGGTAAGGTGTCGGACTTCTGTACTGGGGGCCGGGGTTCAATCTTCGTTCCCGGCACAGATTTACATGATTGCCAAACCCTTCCTTCACCTCTGACAAGACGTGTATTAATCACAACTTGTGAATGTGGGGAATTACTCCTTAGACCACTCAGCCACCGTCGCGGTTGTCTAAAGGTTGAATTTATTGATTTATTCCTGCGCGGCGGCTCTAACACGTCACTCTCGTGCTGGACGGAATTGTCGGTGATGGAGAGATCGTGGTTCGAATCCCGGCTGGGTTTTCTGAGAGTATTTTTCCTAATTTTTTTTCCATTCTAACTTCAAGCAAATGCGGGTAAGTTTCCTCTAAAATTATGCCCTCTTCATCCCTATTACACTGGTGTAATTTATATATGCGTTCAACCTGAACGGATAGTAGGACGTGATGATAAAAAAAATACATGATTGATTTTATAAATCTAACATTTTTATTATTTATACTAGTGAAATATGACCAAAAAACTCCCAGAATCTTGCGAATATTTTTCATTTGAAACCTAACGATGCAAATGATTATCTTATATTATTTATTTGTTTTACACTAGACAATAATGAGTATTATTCTTTCAATTAAAAATTATGGCACATCTAGAAAAAAAAAATAGAAATTGGACATTTATTAAGCCTTTTAAACGTAAAATAGCTATCAGATTACACGTAACAAATAAATATAAGTTGATAGCTAAACTTTATTGTTTGATGATTATCAATTATTTTCTAGCTTAAGGTTTTTTTAGCACCGCGTTTTACTACCCGTAGGGCCTATACACCTGCTAGTTTAAGTTGAAAAAATAACAGAAATTTTAAGATATATGTTTTGATAATTCCTTAGCTATTTGAGATATTAAAAAAATCTACTAAGCTTAATTTTACGAGTATGATAAGAAACTCCTTATAAATTAAATGGAAAATATTATGTGTACAATATTTTTTTTATTCATGACTTAACTAGGTGGCATGTGATAAACCCAAACATTATAATATCTTACTTAGTGATAGTATTTTTTTTATCTTTGTTACTAAACCAATAATAATAAATCTTTTTCAAGGTACTTTAGAGCATTAAAATACATTAAAAAATTAATATATAAACTAAAATAAAATTAATTCCACGTCAATAAGCAAAGCTTAGAACTAAAAGTACCTATATACTGAGTCAAATAAATATTTTATGGTCGATATAAAACTTTATGGTCCCAAATAGTGGGCGGATCAAAATGTTTATACATTATTTGCACGTACGATAGATTTACATAAAATTTGATAAGACTGTATAAATTTGAACAGTGATTATCAAAACACAAACGCAGAATTTTCCAAAAATAGTCCTCTTAGTAATATTAATCGTAGAAGGATAACTTTCTTTATGGCTTGGAAAAAGTTATTAGTGCGTAATGTAACTTGTATTAGGCCTATTTACATTAAATTTATCAAGAGTTTTTTTACTAATATTACTCTCAAAATTTAGATTGGCAATTAGAAAAAAACGGTTTTTAATATGTCAAAAAGCTAACTAGCTATCAAAGCAACATTAATATACTCGTACGTCTTGAAACGCCTAACGTAACAACCATAGTTAAAAAATAATTCATATAATAATCTAAAACAAGTAAAATTCAACCAACAATAATAATGGTAGTACTTACTTATGACATTTAAACAGAAAGATGTTCTAAAATTTCAGGTGCTTTTTTTTTTATAAGAAGGTCCTTTTAGAAGAGACAAAAAAATTTTTTGGTCAACATTGATAAAATTGTATAACATTATTATTGTAATTTTATAGGTATTGATAATATTTATTAAAAGTGAAAACTGAATTTAACATGAGATAACTTTTGAATTAATGAAAGTATGTATAGACACTTTTATAGCTGTTAGATAAGGTATTTCTTATACAATTTGGGCTGTACATGCCAAATTTAATATTTCTATTCTTTATAGACTTACCTTAGAGTAGTCATTGAGTGAGTAGTGTTCAATAAACTGTTATAGATAAATAATATAAGCTAACCATTTCTTACTTGAGGCTTCAGCTGAAAATGCTCTAGAACAGGGGTTCTTAACACGGGGTCCACGGGCACCATAGATTTCAGGGGAGCCATGGACTTGGATGAGAAATAAAATAAATATATTCACTAATATTTAACTTAAATTTGGCCACTTTTTCATTCATGAAAGTAGGCAACCCATCACATTAGTATAGAAAGTACCGATGACATTGTCATTAATATTTTGATATAGGTATTTTAATATATTTAGTTTCCTTTATAATCACCTTGGTTCTATTATGAATGTACTATACCTTACATTTGGGGCACCTCTTATGCAAACATAATTTGCTGTGGTCAATATTAATAATATATTACACTATTATTATTGTTATTTTATATGTATTGGTATTATTGATCAAAAGTGACGGCTGCAGATCACATGACCTGATGTATGAATGCGTGAAATTAGATCTAGTAAATTCTTCTGGTTGTCAGATATGTCCATTTGTTTAAAAAGTATAGATTTTTTGTTTGTTTTATATATATATAAAACATTATTCTAAGAGGGGTTCCATATAATTTATCAGACTGCCAAAGGGGTCCATGGGATACATTTTTTTTAAGAAACTTGTTCTAAATATTCACTTTTTTCCGTATTTTTTTATTAACATAAGTAAGCGTGTGTATAGTATATTTTTTGTTGCATTGTGTCTTACTACCTGCTCATGTTATTCTTACATGTAATAATCACGATAATGAGTTAAAGTTAAGTAAAGTTGAATTTAAAGGAAGTGTACACGCATTTGCGGGGAGGAAGAGAGGAAAACCATTTAAAGAAAAACACCCTTACTACACCCGACCCCAATTCGAACTCCAATATCCCTATCATCGGCAGCCTAGTCTATTTAGAAATTATGTCTTAGACCATGAGGCCACCGAAAAGGTTATCATGACAGTTAAAGTTAGGTTCGTCCATCGGATAAAATTCCATTTGTTACGGAAACACAGACATCCAGAGACTCACCGTTACTTTACGAACCATATAAACATAACGGGAACTGAGGAAGAGGGAAAAAGGTGGAAGAAAGAAAGTAATAAAGGGATGGATGGGGGACGTAGGAAGCGAAACAGAACGACTTCTTAAAGGGTTATGACCCTCCAAGTCTGATGGGTTTCTATTTATTGGTTTGAAGAGACATGAAACACAGAAGCGCACGAGAATAAATAAAACAAACTCGAAGACAGGTCATGAGGGATATAAAAAGTATATCTTCATTATAATGATACCGTGGTACAATCGAATCATTATTTTTTTAGTCATTTATTTTGTGTGACCCACATCGGTGGTTGCATTGTTTAAGGCAGGAGTCTTAAATTAGGGATGTAGGGAACGCGAGCTAAGGGTAGTGTTTTTGCTGTTTTTATGGCAAAACTTTTTTTATGCCTCAATACATAAAATGTTGTTCCAGTAGAACAGAGAGTTTAATTCTCTTCAATTAGTGATATCAACAGTTGTTGAATATCTGTCATGAGCATAACGGCATTAGATGAGAGACTTTCATTAAATTCCAGGACATCCTTGACAGATATTCAACATGTTGATACTAACATGTAAAGAAAATGGAGCTTTATATTTCTAATCGAGCAATATTTAATTTATTTTGGCCAAAAAATGTTGTTTTTATTAAAACTGCAAATCACTTACCTTTTCTCGCGTCCCCTACATCCACCCTTTAAACTTGTTTAGTCAAAAGGCCACAATACACTGTGCACATAACTTACCTGTTGTAAGATTTTATCAACTATTTTCAAGATTTTTAAAAAATTAAATTTTCTATTATTATTTTTTCTTCTAAAAGTACATAGTCACACATACTTATGGACGTTTGTTTGTCCGTTACGATATGTTGATGAGCCTAGCCACCCTAAAGGTAAGGGATGAAGTGTAAGCGTACAGTATCCGTTGGTTTACTTAGAACAGCTAGCTGATGCTGTCGGTCAAATATAGTGTTTTTTTTTTTTTTTAAATATCGTCTGTCCACC
>CABEEJ010000219.1:71350-119302 GCA_901482245.1 Timema douglasi
TATTATTTCGTTTCATATATCTTACGAGATATAACAATAATTTGGGTAAAAGAGTGAGAAAATATGTGCGGTACACCGTACTATTTATTTTTCTCGTATGGATAAAACAAATTAGCAAAAAAGAGAACTGAATTAGACCCTCCTCGTTTAAACACGCAACCAAGGGACGATAAAAAACACAAACATTATTAAAATAAAACTGTGCGCGACGAGTGATGCGCAAACAATTTCAGTTATTATTTTGTTTTCTTGGTACCTCTACGAATCCGTTGCCGTGCGGTATATAGTGTTCCTTCCTTGGGGTAACAATGTGCGTTAGTTGAATGGGTCCTCGTAGTATTGGGCCAAGACGGGAGTAGTGGGGAAGGAGTTTTGATGGGAGCGAGGTGCATTGTGGGAAGATGAACCAAGCCAAGGGGAGGAAGCGCTGTTCATAGGAGCGGAGATGATCCCATTTCAAGATTGGAATCTCACGCGCCAACACACCAGACTAGTGGCGAGGTAGGGGAATGGAGGGGGTATCAGCTGAACCAATCGCAACCACCGGGGGTTTGGTTATGATGATCACTGGAGAGAAGGGTGGACTTTCTTTTCTCTCACCCTTCTCATAGTTTTCTATCTCGTCTTCTGTTTGTTAAGCTCTCTTTCTCTTTTTTTCCCTGTATTTTTCTGTTCAGTTTAGCTTCCGTCTTCTCCTTTTATATTACCGGCCTCAGTGGTTTCGTGTTGAGCTATACTGCTGAGGACGGGAAGATCGAGGTTCAAATCTCGCTCGGGTGAAGTGGGGGAGGGGGGGAGGGGGAGGGGGGGGGTGTTTCATAAATGGTTTTCCACTCTCCCTCCACGCAAATATGGGTTCACTTTCTATATATTCAACCTTCCCAATTCCTAACCCTTTAGCGTACTTAAGTGCATAACCCGAACGGGTAGTAAGACGTGGTACTGAGTATACTCTTTTCTATTGTTCAGCAATATTAGATGAGTGGTAAGCGCAAATGTCTTTGATAAGAGAGGCTAGAGTTTTATCCCGACCGACTATACTGATATACTTTTTCCCCCATAATAATATAAATAACCGTATCTCCCAACCTCTATTCAAAGCTAGTGCTGGCATGGTTGTTTTGAATTAACTCGACTCACTCTAATGGCATACATTTAGTTAGACCCCTGAGTGGGTGATAGTCGAAACTGGCACCAAAATGAAAGAAACTGGGGGTAACATTTATATTTACTACTATTTTTAAACATTCTTTTAGGCATTTAACGCGAACTTTCTGAACCGAGGGAATGTACCAGTGCACGATTTATAAACTAACTTAAATCTAGAAGAACCACAATGTCTATCCCCTCAGACTGTGAAATAGGAAACCTCAATAATTATACTGATGAGACATTTTTCGACCATGTCTAGAATATATATCGGGACCCTTAACTTTTTTATGATCACGTTTCATTACATGTTAATATCATACGCATATATGGTACTCTAATGGGGTAAGGATGCGGAAGGAAGCATTTTTTTTAGAAACCTGCATTTGCGTGGAAGAGGATTGGGAAACAATTAGGGAAAAACTACCCTCAATAGAGCCTTCCAGGGTTCGAACCTCAATCTCCCCATCATCAGCAGGCCGGTAAAACATGAGAGTAATACCTTAGACCGTTCGGCTACTGAAGTGGATCTTAAATTTGTTGAACTATATTATGAATAAATGAACTGGTGAAGCTGTGTTGTTCCACTTAAGATTTTCCTACTTTAAAGGAAGCATAAAAAATGGGCGTCAATTTGTTGCGACCCGCTCAGGTGGAAGCTATGAGCACTAGGGAGCCAGCGGTGCCCTGTGAGTATAAGGATTGAAAGGGGGGTGGGGTTAAAAGCTATTCAGGGGAAACATGATTATTTACGAATTTCCATTATACTATTATAAATATAAGACAAACATATATTGATTAAATTTTAATGTCGAAAATAAATATCATAATTACACTGATTTAGTAAGTAATAGCTTTTTTTGGTTATTATTGACATTCCAAAACTCGTATTTTTGATAAATAACTTTTCAGCTTTGTTGACTGAAGGATGATACAGACTTCTTTTTGTATGACACTTATGTCTACCAAGAAAAGAATTAAAGAATATCTATTTTTTATCACGAAAGTTTTTGGGATCCTGCGGACTACTTGACAGGTTGCCGTGGACCACCAATGGTCCAAGTACCACACTTTTAGAAACACTCGTTTAGGGCGTCATTATAACAATACACCGGACTGGTGATGATGGAGAGATCAGGATTCGAATCCCAATTGGGCGTACTGAATGTGATTTTTTTTTCTAAATGCTTTGCCAATCTTCCTACACGCAAATGCGTGTACACTTCATCTTTATTCAAACTTATACACCCCTAAAACATAGGTACGGTTAGTTAATGTGCGTGTAGTCCAAAACAGGTACTAGACGCTGTTCTGGATTTTTTTTTGTTTAAATTGTGATCCACTTGTTCTTCTGGCAATCTACGAGTGAAAAGGTCATGCCAACTTCCACCCAAATCATTCAAGTCTTGTCAGAGGTACCAAAGTTTTCAAAAAAACGTTTCACCCGTCTCTGTCATGTTTTTTTTTACTCCACCGGAAAGAAAACAAGTCAGAAACTTGTGTAATTAAAGTTATTGCTATTCAATATACTTTAACAAGAAGCTTTCGCGTGCTAGGAAGTTACCAGTTTATTTTGGGCGTGGTGAAGTAAACAATAATTAGACACGAGAAAAGTTGAGGACAGAAGATTTTTTAAAAATAAATTTAAATGTCCATTTTTTTTGTATGACAAATACGAAACAAAATTTATATTAGGGTCTACTCATATTTTTAATGACTGAGATAGTTTGGAATATTTTATTGATTTTTTTACAACTTTGAAATTTTATATTATAAAACGTATCCAACGACTTAACTCAGTCGGTAGCCTTACTTTCTACTAAGCTAAGAGTCCTGGTTTCGATTCCTAGCATGTACAAAAAATTTCATTGGTAATATGTGGGTTTACCCTTACACATTGATGAATTAAAGGCCGGGGACTGGTAGCTGTGTTTGTCATAGTCTTAAGTTATATTATAAGGCAAATAAAGTTATGACAGGCCTAGTAAGGCGATAGTGGGAAATATATAGCTTGAGTAAAAACTGACCCAGACCACAGGTTGGAAACAGTAATGGATGTAAAAAAGTTTTTAAAAACAATTTAAACATGTTGGTTGTATAATTTTTACTATATCATATAAGTAAAGCATAACATAGTAACTGTAAAAATGTTCGTTCTCGAGGCTACGATGAACTATGACATTAGTCCATTCTATATCTAGAGTTACAGCCGAAATCTTTTGAGAAATTTCGTTCAAACTTGATATTTAGATGTTATATGGTCATAATTAGAAATTTTCAGAAAATTGCCTTAGCAATTTTGTTTAAACTGTATATATTGGGAGGGTTTTAAATTTTGAAGGAACGCTTTACACTAGTCTTGGGATAACATTTCATTAACTGATTAATTTTTTCCTCTTCAAAATTTAAATAATAGTTTATCAAAATGACATTTACATTTTTTTAAATTTCAAAATATCTACAGGACCTTGGGAGTGTTTTGAATAACAAACAAGAAAATACATTTATTTATCATTTAAGGGTAGGTAGTTTACAGATAGCCAATTTTTGAAAACGTGATTAAAAAAAAAGCTGGTTTTGTTGAAGTGTTAAAGACAAACAATATAATGTTTTATAGTGTACGGTATCTTTCTACCCGTTTTGGTCATCTGTATGTATATATACAAATGAGGTAGGAATGAAGTTTTTTTTTTCTTAAATTGTTTACAAATTGACCTCAACGCGAATTCGAGTAGATTTACACTAAAACTCGTGACCTTCTCCCATACCTACATCATTAGTGTAAGTAAATACTCGGATAGCCGGAAAAGATAAAAACCAATAAGGCACGGAACATGAAAAAGATGGGAAAGGGGGCGGTGGGGGTTACAGTTAATGCCATTTGACTGCGGGCTGAAAGGATTAGAGCGTCACGATAAAAATAAAATATAGCATGAATAAAATATTCTGACATTATACATAAGTATAACTTTTTATTCTTTTTTTTGTAGCTTCTTACCTGAAGACATTTCTTTCTTCCTCGCGATGTTTAACTTTCACAAAGGTTTGTCAGTTTCTTAATGTCTTTCCCTCCCTCCCCCCAACACCCCCTGATCTCAATCCTCCGGAAAGTTTCTTTAGTCTGGAAGTCCGGGTGGTTGCAGGTAATTAGCCTTAGAATTCCGGGGATTTACCCCCCCCTCTCCCCTTACCGCTTCTGGCACAGGCTGTATCCCCGGAGTGGTTCCGGTCATGCTAACATCACTCACACCTGTTCTTAACAACTTCTGACATTCCCTTTCGTCCCCTTCCACCTTCTCACCCTCCTCTGCTTAATCAGAAAAGAAAACTTTCTTTAATTACTTCAAAAATTAACTTTTTTTTCCTTACCTAAATTATTATTTTTATATCGTATTGTACTACAAAGACACGCTATATAAATAATTCTTTGCTGCAAATTTATTGTGTTGTAAAATTGTAAAAAAAGAAGAGAGATTTGAATACATTTAGATAAGTAAAAGAATTAATACCTTAATTTCCGGTACTGGCTTGCAAACCACTATAGATAAGCTACTTGAAGAATTCATGATAACTATTTTTACTTCCATGTTTAGATAAAGTTTTGTAATCGTGAACATTTTTTACCTCAATATTATGACGTTTTATGTACCCCCTAACTCGAAAAGATTAGTATAGTACTAACTGAGCCTGTCTTGATGTCGGTTTGCTGGACTTAGTTTAA
The DNA here is from genome assembly GCA_901482245.1 of Timema douglasi. Lineage (NCBI taxonomy): Eukaryota > Metazoa > Arthropoda > Insecta > Phasmatodea > Timematidae > Timema > Timema douglasi. The sequence goes on from CABEEJ010000219.1 coordinate 76,221, forward strand.
AATTGTTATCTGGATGCTAAGACTATACCGCCAATTGTGAGTTTGATTCTACGTCTAAAATTAACATTAGTTTACTCTCTCTTTCTCTCTCTCTCTCTCTCTCTCTATATATATATATATATATATGCGTGTCCGGGCTACATAACTCGTATCCCAGTTTGTGGTAAGATTGGCCAGTACTAATGTACCGTTGTCCAGGGACGCCCGAATGTACTAATCGTACATACTTTCCGTGGAGGCTCTTTCCGTGTCCCGGTGAGATGGGGTGATGGTGAGTATGAGGGTGTGGAACCAGTGTAAACACTTAAACCCAACTAAGCCTAATTAACCAAACCCTGGTGACTGTTAGGGAGATTTACCTTTGTAAAAATTACCCATGATACTAGCCGGGAATCGAACCGGGGATCCCTATCTTCTTAGCCAGGCCGGCCGGTTAGAGTAGCTTACTAATTACTGATTTTGACCAATAACAATTTTTCTCTAAAATATTTATGATGATTTTGTTCAGATTGGATAGCTAGGGAAGGATTTACATGATAAATAGCACTAAATATTTGTATTTTGGAGGGAAATCGATTTGAGGATACGGTAGTTTACTGAATAGGCCTACTGATTTTTTCAAATTTAAGATTTTCAGAAAAAGCTCTTACAGTTTTGTTTGAAGTGAGTATCTGGGAATTATTTTACTTAATAAATAATAATATGTATGTTTGCTTAAAAATATTATGTTAAGGTAGTTCACTGATGATTTTTGAAAGTTGGAAGTTATTTTAAAACAACCTGTACGATATTGTTAAAATGTAGATTTGGAAAGTGTTTTACATTATAAATAACATTATAGATTCGTTTTTCAAAGAAAAAAAAAATCATTTTATGAGTGATTTACTGATTACTGATTTTTAAAATTTATACTAAGAGAAAGTATTTTCATTAGTAGTTTTGACAAAAAGTGTTGCAGTGGATTAATACAGCCATTAAAAATGAGGAGAGTTGTTTAAACTAGAGAGGGTGGGGACATAACAGTACTAAGACATTTGTGAAACTCCCCTCCCTCATTTTTCCCGCCACAGTGACACTGGCATTGAGTGAACCTGATTGATAAAAAAAAGGTAGTCGCAGCTCTATCCGGCAACACTAAGGTAGATTTTTTGTTTACCGATTTTAATGTTTTTAAATCCTACCACCAGGCGAATACCATGCTATTTTTACTTGCTACTTTAGATCTTTTCGTATGGGTTGTGTCAAATTTAATTTTAAGTTTAAAATCTCCACCCGCCCTTCTCCACCTGCCCTCCTCCACCTGCCTTCCTCCCCTCCTTGAAGATATAGATTTTAAGTGTGACCTTAAATTACTTTAAAGGGGGATGGGAGGGGACGCAAGGAAAGGGCAGTGTTTTTGCTGTTTTCATATAAAACAATATGTTTAGCCAAAATACATACAATATTGCTCCAGTAGCAACATAGTGTATAATGTTCTCCACATGGTGATATTAATATTGGTTGAATATATGTCAAGAACAAATTAGTATTTGATAAGAAAATTTTTTAAATGAAGAGAAAAAGTTATAATCAAATTCCACGACTACCTTGACAGATATTCAAGAACTGTTTATATCACCTTTGTGTAGAAAATGTAACTCTTATGTTTCTACTTGGGAAACATTTGATTTATTTGGCCGAACATCGTTTTTGCTATAAAAACTACAAACTAGCCTTAACTCTAAATCCCTACTACCCAACATAAACTTGTAATTTTTTTTTTTAAATTTTTTACTTCACCCCCTCCTATTTCTCTTCAACCCCTTCCACTGGCGGCTAACTCCTCCAACGTGACATATTCGAACCGTAGCTCGGGAATACTCTACCTTCCATTTGACCTTGAGGGCATGAAACACTTTATATCCTCCCTCTACCAGCTATAGATCATGTGGCGGTACAGCAGATCACTAACTTACCGGCCATGGCAATTAACTCCACTCTTCTGCTACCTACTTGTCATTTCCATATCCAAGATGGCGGTAGCACAGCTCATCGGGGATACTTATTGCGGAACAGACCCGGGGGGAAGGGGATTGCTGTTTAGTGGGAAAAGGATCTATGTCCCGTTGAATGGGCAATTACCTATTATTATTATTTTTTAGCACCGCGTCTTACTACCCATTCGGGTTATACGCTTTAAGTACTAATTACGCTAATGAATTAGGAATTGGGAAAGTTGAATTAGAGGAAGTGAACCCGTATTTGCTTGGAGGGAGAGTGTAAAACCACCCCCAGTTCACCCAACTGAGATTCGAACCTCGATCTCCACGTCCTCAGCAGTCGAGCTCAACACGACTAGCACGTTAGCCAACTACGCCACCGAGGCGGGTAATTAATTACCTATGGAACTCTACATCCATTACTGTTTACAGTCTATGGCCTAGATCAGTTTTTTTATTCAAGCCATATATTTTATTCTACCGGCTTGATAGGCCTGTCATAGCTTCATATGACTTATAATATAACTTAAGACTAGGACATACACAAAATCCAATCCCCAGCCGTTAATTTATCACTGTGAAAGGGTAAACCTATATTTCAATAGATGAATCCTTAACGGTTATGGATGTGTGAAGTTTCGAGATGTTAAAGTCGAAGGTAAGATCTCTTTCACTTAAGCTTTGACACTCGCAATAACCTTAATATTTTCGAAAAATTTCAAAGGAAAAAGAAAACTGATATATTACGAACAAATGTTAAATATTCCACTAAATATGACATATTTTAACATAATTATTATCATTTTAAGAACATCTACTAATCATTATATTAGCATTTTAAACTACGGTCTGATTTGCATTGTAAGCCCATTATTTGAAAACTGTAAACTCATGTTGCTACAATGGCTTGAATAAAAATATTGTAATGTATTTAAATTATCAGTCCGTCTAATTAATGTGATATATTATACAGCAATCCATAAGGAAGTGTTATTGGAAGGTTTTGATAGCTTTTTAGATTAACTTTTTAATACATTAATAAATAAAGATATATTTCTATATTTCCACAATTTACTAATTTTTAAACAATGTTGGTGGGTGAAAATGGACTTACTATAAAAATTGAATATGTAATGTAAGCAGAAATAAATTCGTATATTTTAGCATAAAATAATTTATTTTTTATACTTTTTATTTACCTAGATTAACTTAAATGGATAGTTTAAGAATTAAAATGAAAACAACAACAACACGTCACGTCATTATATCATAGCTCAACGTTTGAGTCCTACTAATCAAACAAACACTTTTAAAATCACCTACATCGATCGGCACGTTCACTAAATGTCAGACTCATCTCGTTCAGTTTACTGATGATGGGTATCGAATCTTGACCATGTGTACTGAGGGTCTTTTTTCCTACAAGGCATCTCCATTTTCCTCCCAAAAAATTGATTTCACTCCTTTAGGCGTTCAGTAAACTAACCTTATAGGCATATCACGTTTTAGCCCAATCGGTAAAATATTTTCGGCTCTAGCTCAAGGTACAGACAGACAAACAGACGGCAAAGCGAAACAACTTTTTAGTTTCAGAGGATCATGAAACGTCGACATTTTATCGAAATCTCGATTTCGATTTTTTTGACGATCACGATACTTTCTCTCAGAGGTGTCAAAAGAAAGTAAAATGGGTTAATCATATGTACAAATAAAAATATACAGATACTTTATAGCCTCACTGCCATGATTAGGTGCAAAGGACGAGTGTGATGTCTTAGGTTAAGCTAGCTTTTGCTTGTGTTTATTATAAATATCGAGTTTATAGATATACTCAGTGTCGGATTAACACGATAGCAAATGTAGCAAATGCTACGGTCTCCGCTCTTAACAGGGTCCCACGTTTTCGAGGAAAATAAAAAATGAAAAATAGGAAAAAAAAATTGATGTTCGTAAACTGTTTGGTGGAAATGGCATCCCACAATCTGACAACGCTGTTGTTTGTATGTAGAGAGTACGGCATGCTGAATAACACTATCATATTGCAGGTTCTGTGTTTGTGTTGGTTCCTTACTGTGTCGTATGCAGGCGTTGTGTCCTTATTGGTTTGCAGACTACAAGATGAGGAACAAACAAGTTTTAATTAGATTTGAAAGATTAATCTCCCAAATGAAATGAGCTTTAGCAACCATTAAACAGATAATTTTCAGAACATTATTCTTAGTTGGTTGTTTGATTCATACGCGCTCATAGTCATACCAATCACATAAACTTATGATTGTTCACTAGTATTTGTTGATATCACTAGGCATTATTTAGTTTTTGTAACATAAACTGTTGATATGGTCTTGGCTTGGCTACCTTTTTATTTCCTAAAGTTTACATGTTCATATGTTCATGTTGGAAAGTGTCGACTAGCAAGATCTAACATTTGTTACTGAACTACAATGCTAACATTCAAACTAGTTTGTCAGTAATCTGTTTATTTTTTCAATCGAGCGTGTAAACGAAAGCAAGTTATTATTTATTCTTGCAGTTTAAATCAATCAATCATAAAGTTTATAAATGTTTACTGTTTGTTGTTATTAGAGTGGACATTATTATTTTGAACTTTATAAAGACATATACATTTTCTAAAGTAAAGGTAATCTAATAGGCCTATTGATATTTTAAATTTTGCTTCAACAGTTCCAAACAGTTTATATATGTAAAATAGCTAATATGTTTTAATGCATATTTCATTGATTTTTTTCATTGCAGTCTTTAATCTACAATTTGCAGACAGTAATGAGTAGTAGAGCCAGAAATATTGGACGCCACTATGCTTGTGGGAGTGCAAAATGTAGAGTGAATGAACAAAAATAAAGTAGAAAACAACTTGTGATATCAAAAACACGTAGGTAACAGAATATTGTGATCTTCATGGAAATGGTGAAGATGTAAAACCGGATGAAGATGGAAATGTAGAATCAACTATTTCTAATGTGGCAGAAGGGGTGATATAACATCAGATAGCATCCATTGAATGTGAAATAACAAGTGGAAATAACAAGTACGTTAATGATATTGGTGAAGGGTCAAAGAAACTAGAAGATTCTGATTGTGAATATTGGATAACCAAAGGAGAGTTGACGAATGTCAACATGCTGATAGTGACTTCTCTACATCCCTGCGATTGTATGACAATGAAAAAATCCCTTGGTACTCTCATAAATCTTATTTCACATATGTCCATAAATCTACAAACAAGCAACATGCAAGACATTGGTCATGCTATTCAAAAAGCAAAGGAAGTTTATTCTGTTTCCCTTGCAAGGTTATGAGTTCCGGATGTTCATCAAACTTTTGTGAACAGGGGTTTAATGACTGGAAAAATGCATGCAATCTATTACGTTGACATGAAGATAATTCCTCACATAATCAAGGTCTAATTTCACTACTGATGCGCAAAAACAAAGGTGAACGTGTCGATTCCCAACTTGTGAAAGAAATAGAGACTGAACAAAAGTATTGGCCCACAATTCCAGAACAAATAATTGAAGTTTTAAAGATTTTAGCAGAGCGAGGCCTTTCATTTCGTGGTAGTGATGAAACTGTTGGCTTTTTTCATGATGGAAATTACTTGGGGTTGTTAGAATTGCTGGCCAAGTTTGACCCTTTTCTGATAGATTACATAAACACTCATGCAAACAAAGTAAAGGGACATCAATCATACTTATCTAAAACAATATGTGAGGAATTTACCAATTTGATCGGATCCAACATACTGAATCACATTATCGGTGAATTGAAGAAATACAAGTATTATTCTATTTCATTGGATTCTACTCCAGATATATCTAATGTGGACCAGCTGACTTTGTGCGCTATGTTTTGCCGTCTGGTCCAGTCGAAATATTTGTGAATTTTTTTGATATGGAAGGTCATAGTGCTCAACAGCTCGCTCAAAGCTTACTTGACTTTTTAAAGGAAAGTGACATTGGTTTAAAAGACTGCGTTGGTCAGAGTAATGATAATGCCAGCAACATGAGAGGCAAGTATAGTGGCTTACAAGCACGAATTAAAGAGCTGAATGAGTTTGCAGATTACATTCCATGTTTCGCACATTCACTCAATTTGGTAGGAAAATGTCCTGCTTAATGTTGTTAAGAAGCATTGCATTTATTTAATTATTTGAAAAGAATGTCTAATACCAAGAGGTCCGCTTGTGCAGATGCAACAAAAGGACTGTTACGAAGCTTTTCTGCAATAAAACAAGTCTTGGAAGAAATTTCAAATAACGATCAGAAGGTAGAGTGTCAACAACAGGCTCGTGAACTACTTTCAACAATGATGAAGTTGGAAAAAGGAGTAATGCTCATATTGTGGGATCAAGTATTACAATGTTTTCAAATGACCAGTGCTTCTTTGAAATCTTCTGACCAAGACTTGAACACGGCTTGTGCACTCTATGCATCCTTACACGGGTATATTCAAGCTCTGCGATCTACTGTTTCAGACATTGAGCAAAAAGCCAAGGATCTGACTGATGGTGAAGATTATCAACAACAAAATAAAAGAGAACACAAGGGAAATCGCACATATGATTTCAGTGGTTCCAGCAATCTTGATCATCTTATTGAATCTCACATGCCTTCTCAGAAGTTTAAATTCCAAACATTTATTGTAATTATTGAAAGCTTACTTTCTGCTCTCTTAAAACGCCAAGAAGCTTATCGATAGGTGAATAGTGTATTTGGATTCCTTCATCAGTTACAGTCGTTTATATCCAAATATATTGTAAAGAGTTTATCAAATATTATCAAATCATATCCAGAAGATCTGGAAGAATGTCTTGGTGAATAATTTGTGCAATTTACTGAACTGTTAAAAACTGATCTTGTTTCTCATATTGGTGCCAAACAAGACCTTGTAGAGTTACAGTTGTACCGGTTGATAACGGAAAATTCTTTGGAATCTAGATTTTCAAATGTAAAAAAATGCTTTGCGCATCTATTTGTTACTCATAGTTATCAATTTCCGCGCAGAACGCTCATTTTCAAAACTGAAAAGTGTGAAAAATGAACTATGGAGCACCATGGGTCAAAATATATTGAACAATCTCACTCTAATGAACATTGAACATGAACTTATGCGTTAAATATACATTTTCAGTATCATCAACAAATTTTCTTATGCTAAAGCCAGAAAAGTTACCTTTTAAATTGTAGTTTAGTTACTTTTGATATTTGGCCTTGATAATTACATGTAAATAATAACAGTGACGGTTCTAGATGATATAAACTGGGAGGGAGATGGGGGAGGGAGGACATGTTTTTATATTGGTTACTTAACTTTTCATGAATGCTTCTCTTACAATAATGACATATTTCTATTAGATAGTAAATTTAAATCTGAACTATAAATATTTTATTTTCACTAGTACTTTATTCACTACGCGCAGGTATTTAGACTATTATTTTTCTCAAAAACCACCTCTGAATAATGTACTTACTTACGTTTAACTGGCTGAATAGCAAATGAAAATATTGAATTACTTTACTGTTCAACTAAATTACTCATATTTTAATATTTATGTGCATTTAAAAAAATAAATTTGGGGCTCCTTTATAATAATATACTACAGGTCTCACACTAGCTTAATCCGGTACTGGATATACTTTACTATCTACTTCTTAACTCCCCAAGAGCCCCTAGAATGACGTGACTAGTAGATGTGTTTGTTTTCCACTGACAGGACCAAATCCGTGCAAAAAAGGAAGGACATGGTTCTCCCGTGATGCTTTGCGGGTATCTCGCATTATAATAACGTTATGGTGTGGAATAGGCGGTCACATTTTCTTAACGACTTTCTTGCCCTCTTTATTACCATCCTAAAAAGAAAATTTGTCTCCTCGAGCCGAAATAAAGGGTGGTGGAAGAGGGGGTTTTGGGGGTTGTTTGTGTCGATGATTGCGGTGACATTAACACGATGTCCCCAAGGTAATTAGCCACAGATCACGAGACACGCGATTACCGTGATGGGGGAGGGAGGTGAAGGACATTTTATACGCGATCAAAGTTGGGTGGGATTAGGTTGTATGGGTTCGTGTTTATCAATCAACTATAGCGAGCATGTCAAGATTCAACATCTTAGCTCAGTCGGTAGCGTGACTACCTACTGAGCTAATAATCCCAGTTTCGATTCCCAGCATGGTTGAAAAATTGATCATTGGTGAAATATGAGGCTACCCTATCACAGTGATAAATTAACGTCTGGGAACTGGATGTTGTGACTGTCCTAGTCTTGAGATAAATTATAAGGCATATGAAGCTATGACAGGGCTAGCAAGCCGGTAGTGGAAGATATATGACTAGAATAAAAAACTGACCTAGGCCACTGGCTGGAAACATTAATGGATGTAAAGTAAAGTAAAGTAAAGTAAAGCAAGTGTGACAAGCTCGTTTGATCATAAAGTGCCCAATTGTTCCCGATTTTCAGGGATAGTCCTTGAAATAAGACTTATGTCTCGTACCAATTTTGTTCCTCGGTTGTTAAATGTATTAATACAATTGGAAATTCCTTTGGATTAAATAAAAATGATTAAATTAAGTATGTAGATGAATAGTTTAAATATAAAATATTGAAACGATGCACGCTATCATAGCCAGTGACGTGTTTATCTTTAACCTTTTATTATATATAATACTACTGTAATATAATATAGACCTACTGTGTGTTCTATTTATATCAATATCAAGGGGTAGAAGAACTTTGAAAACAGATAGGGTCAGATTCATAGACAGACTTTATTCCCCCAAAGTGTGGCGCTATTCTAAATACAAGACAATCTAAACCAGAATGGATTGGGTCAGTTTCATATGCGAAGCTGGCCCATTCCATTCGAGTCTGGGTATATGTCGTCTTGTATTTGGTATCGAGCTGCACTTGAGGCGTGCTAAGTATGACTAAGAAACTGGCCTATAATCGGAAGGTAAAACATATTTATGAGGGGGTTCATTATTATTTAAATGGCTAATTATAAGGCGTCACTCTCGTCTTGGACTAGACTGCCGATGACATGGAGATTGGGATTCAAATCACAGTTGGGTAAGCTAAGGGTGAATTTTACAAAATTGTTTTCCACTCTCGTTCCAAGCAAATGCGAGCATATTATACTAATGGGTTAGTAATTTGGAAGGTTGATTTTAGAGGAAGTGAGCCCACATTTGCGTGGAGGTAGAGTGAAAAATCATTTAAGAAAAACCAGCCTCAATTCACTCGAGTGAGATTAGAACCTCAATCTCCCCGTCCTCGGCAGTCCAGCTCAAAACGAAACTGGCGCTTCATCTAACTACGCCACCGAAGCGGGTGAATGCGAGTACACTTCTTTTGAATTCAACCTTCCTCATCCCTAGCTCACTATCTTAATCAGTACATAGGCCTATTCGTATAACCTGAACAGGTAGTAAGAGGAGGTGTAAAAAAAATGGCAAATACCTTCTACGGGTCCCACCATAGAGATTTTATAACATCTGTCCCCGAAAATGCAAAAAAAAAAATAAGATCACTTCATCATAAGGACTCATTAAATATTCTGATGAAAAATAATAAATCCAAGCTCAGTTACAGGTGCTTTTAAACTTAATTTCCACTTAAGGCACTTCTAAATATCCTTTCTGATGAAAACATAGTTTGACCCTCTCAATGATCAAATTAGCCCAAATTATCAACTGCGAGGAGTGAAACGTCGACTACACGCGCCAAACCATCCTCACCATCGAATCGAAATGTCAAGGACAGGAGGAATCTGTGCCAGATACGAACCCCCCTCCCTTACCCCCCTTTAAACCAGCGTCGCGACACTGACTCCTCCTGTTGTTGACGTTATGCGATTGCTCTCATTTCATGCTTCACCTCAGCTTAAGGCTGAATGCACGCGTTGCGTCGCCTCCCGCGCTCGCCAACAGATGGCAGTGAAGTCGGTCACAGAGAGGCAAAACAAAACAAAAACAAGAAAAGGCTCATCCCCTGGTTTTGATCAACAAGAACGAATCGCTTGGGAATGACACTTTTGGCGGTTTGAGGTTTTGTACGTTTCGGATTGCGGTACTTTCTTTCAATGTCAGGTTTGTTGTGTTTGTTTGTAAAACGTGTTAGAAATTGAGACTTTTTTGGTAAACTATCGTGATTGATATTTTAGAAAGCTTGTCTCAAACATCTGACATTTCGACGCTGCCATTATAAGTGTTTATAAACCTAAATTAGTTTCCTAATTTCCAAAGTTTGATTTCAATTGTTTTAAGTTAATCATGATATTGAATATTTAATAGGAAAAAAAAAACGATAAGTAGAACTCAAATTAATCTATTTTATATTTCCTTCACTGTACTACAAATACAAATGTTAGTTATGGAAATTAAATAAACACAACACATAGTGACAAAGTTATTGTTTTTCACTTGTCATGTTTATTTCTACATTACTAATGAATAACAACAATGTGTAGTATCACAAAATGACTAAAAAATTTTCAATACATTTTATTAACTTAGCAAGAAAAATAATTAATTGACAAATATATTAATTTTATAATCAAATTGTTGTTGAGTAGACTGGTTACTTAAACTCAGGTTGTCAAATTAATTATTTAATCCATTACATTATAAAACTTTGTTATCGAATTTGAAAATTCGAGGTTAATTAACCAGTCCACTCTACATTAGGTTAATCATAGCTCTACCCGCTTCTGTGACCAAATGGTCTAAGGCGTCACTTGTGTTGGACTGGTTTGGCTAAGACGGGAATATCGGGTTTAAAATCCTGGTCGAGTCTACTGAGGGTGGTTTTTCCTAAATTATTCCCCTCTCTTCTTCCACACAAATGCGGGCAGATTACGTCTAAAATGATTCCTTCCTCATACCTACCTCATAGTAATTATCATATATGCGTATAACCTGAACAGGTAGTAAGACGTGGTGATATAAATAAAGGATGTGATTTCCCACCGACTTAAATATTCTTGTGCTAAACGTATTATTGGGAAGAATGGAAGAAAAAAAAAACGTGAATCAAGAGATGAATTCGATAGTACGTGTTTGTGTTTTCCATCACTGTAAAAACACACACAGACACGATGTGTCCAAGGGTTCTACCGATCAGGAATGGATTATAGCCGCGCTGGGAGCATCGTCTCTGACTCTGAACGGATGAGATCGAGAGGGGGAGGGAAATAGGAAAAAAAGGGGGGGAAGGAGACAAAGCAAAGGTGGTGCTATCCCTGAATCCGCGGCTCTGGAAACGTTCCATCAACCCCAACCTCCCTCTTCCCCTCTGGAGACTCCGATATTCCCATAGAGGTAGTTTGTTGGAATGAACCTATTAACCTCTGGCTGACCAGCCTCGTTTGTTGGTCCGAGTGAAACAAACAACCCAACTCACATGTTTAAACTGGAAGACTGGTACAAGGTTTCGTCAGTGAATGACTTACAAACTGAATTGATACATTACAAACCAGCATCGATGGGTCACGTGGTATAAGGCATCAGACTCGCGATGGACCTGAAAGGTCGAGGTTCTAATATCGATCCGATGTACCCAGGGTGAGAGGACTAAGAATATATTTACAACCCCTAGTTTCCATCCCCTAGTTATACTATTGTGGATGTAGTTCCTCTAAGATACACTCTTTCTTACGCCTTAAATTAAGTCGCTAATAATGTGTCATAAACTTGTAGGCCTATAGTTGAATTTTCATAGGCAGAAACTTATAGTAAGTACAAACTTTTTTTGGTCAACATTGATAACATGTTACTATCATTATTATTGTTATTTTATATTTATCTATCAAAAGTGACCACTGCAGATCACATGAGTTGATGTATGAATGCGTGAAAGTAGATCTAGTAACTTTTATTTCTGTCCGATGAAGCCGTTTATATAAAAAGTTGGCAATACTAAAACAAGGATAGAGAATATTAAAATTAGATCAGAGACAGGCACTTGGTTTCGGATTTGTTCCAGAACGTAGCGGCATTAATAAACCACGTTTGAATCCCAGTTGAATCAATATTTATTCATACAAAGTCACTATTATAAATTGTCAAGTCATATAGTCTGGTTTGCCGTTGATGGGGATATCAAGATTTGAATCACAGCCGAGTGAAGGCCTATTAAAGGTGTTTATCTCTATAAATAGTTTTCCCACTCTCTTTACACGCAATTGAGGACACATTTCCTTCAAATTGTACTGTAACTCTCTCAAATTTAGTCTATTAATGTGATTAAATATGTGTAGTCCGAACGGGTAGTAAGACATGGTGCCAAAAATAAAATATTGTTAATAATAATTCATAAAATAACTTTAAAATGGGAAATCAAATTTGAAATTAGAATATTTTTTTTTACAAAAACTGATAACACATTTTACTTAATTTAAAAAAAAAATAGCCAACTAATAAACTGTGATATATTTTAAAATCAAGCTATTTTAAAAATTCTGTTTTCAAAAGTTTGTGACAATATGTGATATTAGTATTCGAATATCTTATTATTTATTAAAACAACCTTTATTTGACTGGTTTACGTCATATTATTATCATGAAATTATGCTTGCTAAGGAAACACTGTGAATATATGGCATTTTTTGTAACCTTCATTGCCTGACCGTGAAGAGGGGAAATATACTGAGCAGAACTAAAGTAAAATGCAATTTAAACTTTTAGCTGGAGAAGAAAAACAGGAGGGGTGACGTAGTTTGAGAGTTTCCTTGAGGGTGAGGGGAGAAAGAAGAGGAGTAAGGGGATGAAGTAAAGCGAGAATAATTACAAATGTTCGTAAATTAAATGGGAAAAGTCATTAGACCTTAGGACCGTTTTAAGACGAAAAAAAAAATAAAGTCTTAAGTTATGAGCTTAGACTTCTGGTCATCAAGTGAATATAAAGATTAAAAATTATCAATACTATTTTAATTTTTTTTAAACGTTACACAAGTTGTTTTATATTTTAATTGGCTTAAAAACTTAAAGTTTGTTAAGTAGTTGTACCACTTGAATTCAGCAAGCTCTTCACGTTCATGGTTATTTACGACTTAATATAAGGGCTAGAGATCAGAATAGTTATTTAGAAGGACTGCATCCACATTATCTTGGAGAGATGTTTAAGCCACAGCTATATGACACATATAGAAAAAAAATATTTCCACTACACTCGGCAGAGATTCAAATCCCGACCTATCATCTTCGAAATCTCAGTGTATTAAGAGCCTGATGTATTTGATGACGGGACCACTGGAAGGGGTTTTATATAATAATTTACGTGACAAATGCTGTGACTTATCTACCCCCCCCCCTCCCCCAAACCTTTTTCTACCACCCTACTTCCATCATCTTATGAACTGACGTAGACTTCGACGAGAATTTCACAGTATGATTCAACCTCATCACATCTCTATACCACGATCCAACATTTCCACACCATGGCACGTCTTATATCTCATCAATTACTACATTCAACCTCATCCAATCTCTATACCATGATCCAACATTTTCAAACCCAGGCAAAATCCACATCCTACATCTAACCAATTACTATATTAAAACTCTACCTTCACCGAGAGAACTAAACATTAAAATAATTCATCTATCAGAAGGCTTAACACGCAAAACGAATTCTAGATTAAGACGTGAAACGTATTGTATGCCAAATGAACGTTATTAATTAAAATTTCTTTCAGCTCCCCCGTTAATTATTTGAAGAGGTTTTCGTACTACCTTTTGAGGGGGGGGGGAGGGGGGATAAGGGGACGGGGAGGTGTCTAAACACAGCACGCCAACTTGAAGACCAATTCTTCGCATCTGGTCTTAATAATTGATAAGACAAGTTCTTAAAAGTGAAACAGTTGCTTAGTGATTATTCATTAGTTTCTAATTAGGCCATTCTTTAACAAAGCAGCTCGTTCTCAACGAATTGCTTTTCTATAATGAAGTACGGATGTGGCTTGAAAGTATGAAATAGTAAGTTCAATTTAATTGCTCTTTGATAAATATTAATTATGATAGTTAATTAAACACTTGTTAAAATGTATAAAACAGAAACAAAAAGGGTTGATTGTTTTATTTCTACTTTTTGTCGGAAAGGGCTGAGTCGGTTTATTATTCAGGTATAATTGAGGCCCAGTAATAATAATAATAATTTTAGTTCAATTTCAATCTACCTTATCGTAGTGCTGACTAACTTGGTCAGTAAGTTGTTAAGAAGTATTCAAGTAGCCGGCATACTTAAGGTGGGATTGTAGGAAACGTGAGGTAAGGGCAGTGTTTTTGCAGTTTTTATATCAAAACACCTTTTTGGTAAAAAGAAATACAATAATTCTTCAGTAAACCATCCCATCGTGTTTAATTTTCTACTTGAATATCTGTCAAGGCTGTCCTGAGATTTAATGAAAACTTTTTCCCTTGATTTAAAATGTTTCCCAACTAATGACAGATAGTCAAGAATTGTTGAGACCACTATTTGTTTCTACTGGATAAATTTTAATCTATTTTGGCAAAACATTTTTTCTGTTATAGAAACAGCAAAAAACACCTATATTGCGTCTCCTACACTCCCACCTTGAGCATCCCTTTTCACTCTAAAGAAGATGAATCATTAATAAAATATTCCTAATGAAAAAAACAATCCCCTAAAATATCATTTGGATTGTATTTCCCAACCCCAACCACCCCATATACCCCTTCTCCCTACTCTTGGGACACATTGAATTTTTCCGATCTCTCTGAACAGAAGTGCAATGGGAGTTGGAGGTAGGTGGGGGTGTAATTCAAAACTCGTGTTCCCCAACAGCACGCACTGTGTTCCGTTTCCAACCCTTTCAGGCCACCCTATCAAATACCGCCTCCGCCCTCTTTTCCTCATCGTCATCCCCTTTTCTCTGGTGGAATAGCTCTCCACTACTAGTAGAGTAAAAAACATTCTCCCACTCCCCTATAAGTGGTTTTATTTATACAACGGGAAACATTGTACTAAGGGGTGGGATACGGGGATATTTCCACACAATCTTTGGGAACATTCCAAGGCTGAAGTTTTTGGTTGTGTTTATTAAATATTATATTTTTTTATTATTATTTTTAGCA
The DNA here is from genome assembly GCA_901482245.1 of Timema douglasi. Taxonomy (NCBI): domain Eukaryota; kingdom Metazoa; phylum Arthropoda; class Insecta; order Phasmatodea; family Timematidae; genus Timema; species Timema douglasi. The sequence goes on from CABEEJ010000219.1 coordinate 91,310, forward strand.
CCGCGTCATAGGCCTACTACCTGTTCAGCTTATACGCAATGCACTGTTTACATTAATGAGTTAAGGATGAGTAAAGTGTGATTTAGAGGGATTCTACCCGTATGTGAGTGAAGGGAGAGTGGAAAACCATTCAGGGGAAACCCCCTCAGTACACCCGACCAAGATTCAAGCACCGATTTCTTTGCCATAAGCAGTCTTATTCTATCGAAAGAGTAACGCTTTGGACCATGCGGCCACCGAAGTAGGTTTATTTTTAATTTAGTTGTTTGAAGTAAACTTTCTGAACTGACTGATTATATCAGAACACGACTTATGAACTAAATTTAATCTAGAACAGACACGACATCCGGCCATCAATTCATCACTGTGAAAGTGAAAACCCTAATTTTTCAGCCATGCCAGGAACTGAACCTGGGTCCCTTAGATAAGTAGCCAGACACTACTGCTTGAGTGCCAGACAATTATTTAAATAAAGTAGTTCTGATGTTAAATTAATAACCATTTAATTTATTCTCACAATCACGTCATACCAGTATTAGTTCGAGCTCTTCACACTTTAATAATTACACTTATACTCACAATGATGGGTACGCAGTCTATGTCGCCCTCATCATGTCTGGTTTTCTAGTGGTGGGGGAGGTTATGGTTCAAATCTCGGCCCGGTGCTATTAGAGTAGTTTTTCATAAAGTGTTTCCTCTTAAATATACCTTTCTTCATCCTTACCCCATTAGTATAACCAAATGCTTGTTGTGAGGCTCAGGGGTAAAATAAAATTCCAGTTTCGGTTTGGGATGAACAAGTTGGAATTTAGAGGATGTATAACAGTATTAGCTTGGAGGTGGAGTGGGTAAACTCTCAGTAGACTCTCGACCTGGAGCTGAACAGTAACCTTCCCATCACATGTGAGCTAGACTAGATGGGCTCGACGTTTAGTCCGCGGGCCCAATGTTTTGAGTTTATTTTAATTGAAACATTGCTTGCGTTGTTTTTTCTCTCTCTACGATTAAGCTTGTTACTAGTATTTTGTATTGCTATTATAGCAACCATGGGGGTCAGGGGTAAGGGGGAGGATGTCAACTGACCCTTAACCCGTTCCGGTGGCTGCATGGTCTAGGGCGCTGCTCTCGCAATAGAGTAAACTGCTAAGAAAGGGGAGATCGGGATTGGATCCCAGTCTGGTGTACTGAGATGGTGTTTTCTAAATGGTTTTCCACTCTCCCTCCACTCAAATGTGGGTACACTTCCTTTAAATATAACCCTCCTAATGCCTAACACATTAGTGTAATTAGTACACAGGCATACAGCCCAAACGAGTAGTAAGACGCGGTGCCAAAAATACAAAAAACAACCCTACTTTTTGACTCTCAGGCTGGCTTAGAATATACATAGCTGTGGTGTGTATAGATCCTCCTCGATATATTCTGGGAATATTCTCGGGAATGTACCTGTAAATGATTATGCACAATACATTTCATCTTGAAATGTTTAAATGTTTGTTCATTGTTTGTTTGTGCAAGGAATCCATCATATTCGCGGCTGGACTCCTTGACCACATAGCCATGGAGACAGCCAGAATAAAACAATGGTTTCCTAAACCCGTGGCCGGCCTCCCTAAACTACTCAGCCGCGGGTATGAGCGTGAAAGCTTAATATGGGAGTGTAGGGAACGCGAAGAGGAGTTTTTGAAGATTTTATATAAAGACAATTATTGGTCAAAATAAATCAAACCATATTTAGTTATTTAACACCGCGTTTTACTACTCGCTCGGGGTATACGCTTAAATACTAAGCATGCTATTGGGCTAGGAATGGGGAAAGTTGAATTTAGAGGAAGTTAACCCCCATTTACGTGGAGGGGGAGTGAAAAACCATTTAGGAACCCCCACCCCCAAGTTCACCCAACTGAGATTCGAACCTAGATCTCCCCGTCCTCAGCAGTCTAGCTTAACACGAATCTAGCGTGTTAGCTAACTTCGTCACCAAGACGGGCATTAAAAACATAAAGTTTTATTTTATTCACATGTTGATATCAACAGCTGTGTAATATCTGCTATGAGCATAGTGGAATTAGATGGCAAACTTTTTAAACGAAGAGAAAGGTTTGTCATTTAAGTTACAGGACACCCTTGACAGATATTCAAGAACTGTTGATATCATCATGTGGAACTGTGTCTGAGGAAAGGCGTTAGAACCATAGCACATTGTCCGGTAATATGGAACCACACAATACCTGGGGAAACCAGCAACAAGCCATGCTTCAGGGACATCCTATCTACAATCTTCTGTGACGGCATCCTATGGAAACCCCTCGACAAAGTCGTAACAATAATCTCACTCAAGGAACGGGACGACTATGTAGACAACTTTAAAGAAGAGAGACGAAACAGAAGGAGAAGAAGCAATAGGACAGATGAAGACAATGACACGGATGAAGAACGTAATTAATGAGAGAGACTGGTAAAAACTAAAATCTAGTACAAAGTCAGAAGTTACGGGATGCAGGCCCAATTACAAGTCTTAATCTCTATATATCCTGGGGAGACCTGCTGAAAACAAGGTTTGGAATCTGGAATTGCAGAGGCAGCAATGTCTTTAACGACTGAGGTTTGGCCCTGACATACTGACAGGTAAATCTTCGAACTTAACTTCGAGACAAACAGAGAAGATGACTGGATCGGCAAAGGATCCTCATGAAATTGGAACACTAGTTAATAAGTATAATCTGAGGTCGGAACCGTCACGCTACCAGTGCATCATTTGGCCTCAAGGCTGAAGGCACCCAGTGCAGCCAACGGCAAATAAACACAAAATCAAAGGCATACCGCGAGAAAACAATAACACATGACGTCACATGTGTAAATGCAGTAAACTGCATAAGTTTTAAGTAGTTAAGTTTAGTATAAGGAGCCTAATTCTTATGTAGTTTAGATTAATAAATAATAATATAATACAAAACATAGAGAAAATAAAGTAGAATAGCGAGACTAGAATTAAGAAGTTAGATGTATAGTCATTCATTAAAAAAACCACTATGTAAAGAAAATTATACTCTATGTTTCTACTGGAGCAATAGTTTATTTAATTTTGTGAAAAATATGTTTTGCTATAAACACTGCAAAAACACACATTTCTCGCGTTCCCTACAAACTAACCTTAAAAGAAACAAAAAAATCCGCTGTCCAGAGCAACTGGTCTCAATTGTGACGACGTAATTCAAAACTCTTGTTTCTCCTGAAGGGTTGTTCATTCCCTTTACTCCCTTCCCTAGTTCTTGCTGGCAACAACTTCACCCCCCTTTTCAACCCTTCATCTACTCACCGAGAGAAAGGAGGCTGCGTAGATCCCTAGGGACGTATCCCTGACACAATTAGTAGCAACAAGGATAAGTACTCTCGGTATTATGAGCCTATCACAACACCCTAGACCTAATGATCTCGTCACCGGGAAACTGTCTGGGTCGGGGAACACGATAATATGGCAAGACGGGCGATTTTAGCGGCGCGACTTTCACTCAGCCACGTCACTTCATCACTATACTATATAGCCACGTGGCTGAATCACTCACTGGCGGTGACCTGGCGGTCTAGGGGTAAGGTGTCAGACTTCTATGCTGGCGGCCGGGGTTCAATCCTCGGTCCCGGCAAAGATTTATCTGATTACCAAACCCTTCCTTCACCTCTGACAAGACATCTTGTGAATGTGGGGAATGCCAGGCCTCCACCGTGGTTCGGATTCCACGTTAAACTGTAGGTCCTCCATTTCATCTCACAATCACCCTACCATTACACATTAGCGTAAGTGCGTATAGCCCGAACGGGTAGTAAGACGCGGTGCTAATAATAATAATAATAATAATAACACTCACTGGCATTAATGTTTACCCACTTCCAGATGAGCTAGAAACTTGAAATTTGGCAAAATTATATAGCTCCTAGTCTGTAACCGATGGAAAAATTCAAAATAGTTGAAAAATTTAATCCCCGGAAAGAATTCAAAATGGTGGAGCAACTTTAAAGTCAGTGCGGACCTTTATTTGGAGGTCTCTTGTGGCTAAACGGTAAGACCTTTAAACAAAAAATGGCTATGGAATTACATTAGTTTACATCTACTTGCAAAGAAAACTCACTGGGAGTTCGAGCAGAGCGAGTTTTCTTATAAAGCCGAGGGCACACTTGTATTAGAACTTCGTATTGTATCTTGAACACGTCGGTTTCGGACGGAACTCTGTATTCTCGACGCGATCATAAGAGTGATGTGCGCCGTTCCTAATCGGTATCTCGACCTGGCATCGAAGGAAGCCGTGGGGGTGAGAGTACGTACGACATGTCTGAACGTTCTCCAAACTGAACACTTGTCGCGGGTCTGGAAAACCATAGGGAATTATGGGTCGTAACAAAGATCGATACGGAACCAGGATCGGTTCAGCCGAGATTTTGGTCTGAACCGTGTACAGGTGTGTAGTCCCAGCTCTAGCCTTGATCGTGTCGGTGATACGATACGAGGATATATTACAAGTGTGGACTCGGCTTAACATACTACATTGAGTGTTTCGAGCTTTTGATGCGACAGCGAAATACTGACTTCAAGCTTGACGCGGCGATCTGACGTGAATCTTCACTCCCATGATCACGTAAAGGATACACGGTCTCGTCCCAAACCGACCCTTTCAAGATACGATACAAGTATATGATGCAAGTGTGAACCCGGCTTAATATTTCCCTTTCCCATTCGTTCACTGTTGCGTCATCATGGGCCCGGAATGAATTACCCACTACATAAAAAAAATAGCTATCTACATTTATGAAATAATAATATAGATTTTATCATAAGCAGTTTTGAAGCCAAAATTGGAATATGTAGAAAAAGTTTGTTCGTGATAGGTTTTTACCTGGATAACAGTTAAAAAAATATATATTTAAGGTTTGTGTTGCCAACACTTGTAAAATATCACTGTTTTATTATAAATGCTAAGTTTTTTAATTGCATGTTATATTTTACATTAAAAATAACTTAAACTTAAAATTATTACACTATTTCATTACTTTTAATAATTTCTTTTCATGCAATCTGAAACAATATTTTAAACATAATAAAAGTACTTATTCTACGTTTTAGAATGTTATCTAAGAGGTATAATATAGTGCATACATTAATACCTTTTAATACAGGCATCGTATTTACTTGGAAAAGAGAAAATACTTGCAATTTTTTTTATATATAATAAATAATTTTATTGTATTTAGAAATATTTAACTGAATAAGATATTTTTATCCACTGTATGGGTGCATCATTGCAAAGAAGTTGTTTCCTTAATGTTCAATCACATGCTTTAAATTCGTCGGTCGCCATTTTGAAGCTATATTCGTTGGACCTTTTGTGAAAGTGCTATGAATAATTATTTTTACAGGTGGAATAAAACAATAAATAAGCTTTGTGCCCGACTTAAAATAAATATAAATAATATTGGCCCAAAATACTGTGGTTAACTATCACATTCATACATTGCCAAATGTTTTCATTTCAGTTATCCAAAGTGACAAATGTCAGCTGTTGGCGAAGGAATACATTAGGGAATATTTCTAGTAACTTTTTAAGCTGTCATCCAACTTAGTTAAGGTCGAGAATGTACAATATGTGTGTGTTTCTACTAAACTAATTATTTTAATCATATATGGTTATATAAATTTGTGGTATGAATGAGTTATTATTATTATTATTATTTAGCACCACGTCTTACTACCCGTTTGGCTTATACGCTTTAAGTACTAATTACGCTAATGGATTAGGAATTGGGAAGGATGAATTAGAGGAAGTGAACCCGCATTTGCGTGGAGGGGGAGTGGAAAACTATTTAAGAAAAACCACCCCAGCTCACCCGACCGAGATTCGAACCTCGATCTCCCCGTCCTCAGCGGTTGAGCTCAAATGAGTTATTAAGTTAATGAATTATATATGAATGAGATAAAACTTATAGTAATTAATAAGCAAATACTTATCATTGTGAGTTTGGTTGATTTGTATGAAATTTGTAATTATTTAATTCTTAAGATTAGTTTTATCAATATTTTCGTTCATTAAGTTACTTCTTTTAAATTTAAAATATTTATTATGAATTATTTTGTAGCCATGGCTAATTGTAAGATAAAATGTCACACCTTAACTTCTCCAGAATAAATAACAACATTAAGTATATAAAATAATAAAATTTACTTTGAGGACGGTTCGAATACCGGTCGGGTGTACAGATGGTGGTTTTTTTCTAAATGGCTCTCCACTCTGCCTCCATGGAAATGCGGATACACCTATTATTAATTAAAATTTACTCGTCCTTAACACATTAATGTAATTAGTATATAGGCGTTGTGGCACAAACTTGTGGTCAAACAGATGAAAGGCCAAATGTTCAAGTCTAAACAGGGCCTCACTACGCTTAGTCATCAATAATAGGAACAGGTAATAAGAAGCAGTTCTAAAAAACAATACAGGGACATATAAAAGATATATTTTCCACAGTTGTGAAAAAAAACAGTAATGCAGTAATTTAAGGTGTGGATGTAGGGGACGTGAGAAAAGGAAAGTGTTTTTGAGTGTTTTTTTTATCAAATTATTTTTGTCAAAATAAATCAAATATGTCATCCACAAAAATATATAGTTTAATTTTCTTCACAAAGTGATATCAACAGTTCTTAAATATCTGTCAAGGGTGTCCTGGAATTTAATGATTACTTTTTCTCTTCATTAAAAAGTTTTTCATCTAATGCCACATTGCTCATGCCAGAGATTCAACAAATGTTGATATTGCCATGCAAAGAAAATTAAACGCTATGTTGGAAAGGAAGCAGTATTAATTGATTTATTTGATAAACAAATATTTTCCTATAAAAACCGCAAAAACACTTACTTCTTTTTGCATTCTCTGCATCCCCACCTTAACCGTCCATTTTCGGTGACATTCGGGGAGAATTATAATCAAAGTGTTTAATATTTTCTCTTCAATTTGTATCTTAGATATTAATTGTAGGTATAAACAAGATAAAAAAACACACATGAATTTCTAACCACTTACATGTCATAGTAAGGATCAGATTATTCACCTTTGATGAAGCTCAAACCTCTTTCCTTCCATTTTCTCCTATTTCTCCCCCGTTCCTCCCCAACCCTTCACCCCTCCCTCTTTTATGCAGTTACAAACCATGGAAGCGCAAGGAGCAATTGAATTAACGTTACAGCCAAAGTAATTAATATTAAAAGATTCATTAATCCAAAGTTGCAAGAAGCCTTTATTTTATATTCATCTTTAGAATTCTCTCTAGGTTTTTTTTCTTCTAATTTCTAAAGAGTATTAGAGAGGGGAAGTTTTTTCTTTGCTTCCTAACTTTTTTTTTAATCCACCGTTTCTTTCCTTGCACACTCTTTGACAAATTAAGGTTTTTCCGATTATTTCAAGATGTTTCTTTTTATATTTAATAAATTCCTCTTTTCCTCCGTCTTTCTAATCACTGTAAAATATTTTATTAGTTTTTTTTGTGAAGTCTGTTTATTAACATTTATTCCTCTTTTAACTCAAATAAAGATACATATTATATATGTATATATTATATATGTATATATTAATAAACTGTAGAGTTTGTTTGTCCATCTGTAATGAGGAATGCGCGATAGTTATCATATGAAGAGGGCTGACATTTTAAAATTATTAGCCCCTGTGCATAAATATGTGCACCTTGAAGCTGTAATTTTAAACTTTTTTTTTTAATTTACTAAAAACTGGGTTGGAAGAACTAAATTGAAGAGAATTTCTTTCTGTTTGTTTGAAAAAAATAAAAGATTTGCCATAGTTTGCCACGCATTTCATTTCGTGGTTACTCCGGGCAACGCCGGGTTCTTCAGCTAGTATAACATAATTATTCAAATTCTGAAATGGATTTGAAGTAAATAGTTTGAAATTATAAATTTTTTGTAATGAAGGAGAGTCACAAAAATTTAGAACACATTTTTAATATTTTTTTTATGTAACTTAGTATTTATAGGAATATAGTAGTTTACACGTATCGGTGAGAACTTATTTTAAGATGTCAATCTCATTTATTCTGATTTGCTGGTTGAGGGAAGGTTAAGTTTTGAGTCCCGGCCGAATATATTGAAGGAATTTTTTCCTAAATAATTTTTCAATTCTTCTCCACGAAAATGCTAATGCATTGTTTGATAATGATTCTATCTAAATAGTGAAAATATGTGTATACTATAAACGGACAGGAAAACGCAGTAGACAAAAATGTTTTTTTTTTACATTTTTATTTATTTAAAATTTTACATTTACTTTTAAAAATTAAATTATTACTAAGAATATAAGCAATTTTATATGCCTGCAGATACACACTAACATACTGGCACACAAACATGCTGACACATACACATAAATACAGACACTTACTGACACACACATACGACACACAAACATTAATACAGTTACACACTGACACACATACAAATTGGCACACACACATATTGAAACACACATACTGACACAAAAATACACACACATACATATATATTAAAAAACCAAGAAAAGTACATTAATAGTTAACAATATTTCCAACTTTATAACAAATTAATAATTCCTCATAAGATTGTGGTGATTAGATCTCAAGTAATATAAATCTTGTTCTCTTTAGGGTCAATAAGCGTAGACATAAATATTCGGTAGTTCTCGTGTTTAATTATCGCTTAGCCAATATTTTGACTTGCCTTCGAGAGAAAAGAGACGGCAGTGAGAACGCTATGTACTATTGAGGTTACACCCTTTGATTAGAAGTCTGTAGGATTGAAAGGGGTGTGGTAGAAAAAGGAGGGGGTTGCTATTTGTATTTCTGTACCCCTCCAAAACCCTCAAGTCTTCCTTTTCTTCTCGCAACTAATGCGATGTGGTAATTAGTACAGAAGCTTTCGGATGATTATCAATTCCTTCACTTGCTTCATTCGTTGAACTTATCTCTGGAAGTAACTCCCTGGATTAGAACCTAAATACAAGTTATTACATTATCAGCCCAATTTAACTCTTGTTTCAGTCAAATTTTTTCCCTTTAATTGTTTCATTTATTTTTATTTTGAAATAAGGTGAAATTTATCATAATATAGACATTTATCCTGAAAGGTATAAATATTACTTTGATGGATTACACTGTGGTGTAGCTTATAAGATTTTCCTGTGCTGTAGTCAATAAAAGTAAGACTCAAACTTTTATCTCCGTTACCCTGTTAGTCCAAGTAAGATAGTTTTTTTTTTTCTTAAAATAAACTTACCATCCACTTTCTCAACGTGATAATTAGGAGAAAAATCGTTTAAATTGAGTTTATATACTTTGGACTAAATCGGTTTGTAGCTTTTACGTTAAAAACATCATAAAAGTGCCGAAAACAGGTATTTTCACTTTTAAGGTGTTAACAATTTTTTTTCCCGAAAAACAAAAAATAGTCCATGATAACGCTTGAAAAATGAAAAAGATGAGCGTTAGCCGATTGAAATTGGTTCATAATTTTTTTCAATAAAAAATCACAACCGCGAAAAAGGGTCTTTTTTTGACATTTAATTTCAGAGGATGTAATTGTTTTAGGAACTTGTTTTGGAGCTTAAATTTTAGCTCTTGTTGGTGCCTACCTACGATAAAAATTGTGTGCAAAAATAATCATAAATTTTTGCGGGAATCGCGAGTATGTAAAAACAGGTGTTACCGAAAAACTGCTTGGAAGCGGCCGAGAGTGATTTTTCAAAGCGCAATTTGTTCGCAAAGAGTTTATCTACAACCCCCATGTAATGAAATGTAAGCAGGATCCGATTTAATACCTAAAAAGCGCGTCTGAAAACCGGTGTGTTTGTTGCTTCAGGCTCTCGGGCGTGCGAGCGTAGAAGTAGTGACGTGGTGGGGGAAGCCTCCCTGGCGGCCGGGCTTCGAGCGTTTTAAAGTGCGGTATCTCGCCGAAATATTAAAAGTGGGTATATTAGTGACGCATAAGAAGCAAGTGGTGAGTGGCTTTTTTTGACGATTCAAATTGGCATGGTATTATTTGCCATTTTTAATTTTTAATCGAAACATTGATATTGTCTCTGTGTTTTGGGAACATAAATAACATCAAAGTTAATAAAACAAAATTGTCATTTACATTTTTTATTGTTATTGTTATTATTTTCATAAATCTTATTTAGTGCTAACGGGCTTCATAAGTATTGTATACGAAGTTATGGTAGATGAAGAAGATTAAATAAATGTTTTGAGTGTCAAATTGACTTTTTTTAATATATTATTTATTATTACAATATTAAATTATTTTTAAAAATAAAATAAATATTTAGTAATCAAAATTTAATGTTTTTTATTTACATTCATATTTATGCATGATCCAATTTATAGCTTTGTATGCAATGCTTATAAAATATAACAAAAACAATAATAAATGTTAATAATAAGACATTCTGCGAGCTTCTTGGTATTTCATTATGAACGGTGCAATCATAATCTAACAGGGCTCGCGGTTCATTTGTCTGTGAGTCGCGCTGGGGGGTTTGAGACTATCGCACTTGTTTTGTAGCCAGTCGCGAGAATGTTGCCATGAAAGGTCGTGTCCAGTATGTGACTTTCCTTCACACATATGTTTGATGTTGTGTTAATGAACGTGTTCTAACAGCAGTGCAAGTGTGCCGCGGTCAGAGATAATACACATTTCATCTGTAAGGCACAAATTACTTATTTCGAGTGCAGAGGTCAGTTGGTAAGTTGCCTTATTTCCCCCTCTTTTTGTTAATTCTTACAGCATACTTTAGTTATGCGAAGGTTATGGGTAGGAATCACTAGTGATTGGTCACTGGAATTTACGCATTCGGATGGTCTGTTTATTGTTGATAAACACTAAGGGGTAGTATCTTATCAAAGTATTAGTATCTTATATCACACTCATAAAAAAAAAGATTTTCTTTGGTTTTGTCCGACACTTTAGTTCAGTCGGTAGTGTGTCATGTCTACTTATCTAAGGATCCCGGGTTCGATTCCTGGCATCGCCGAAAATTTATCAATGGTGAAATGTAAGTTTACTTTTTCACGGTGATAAATTGATGGCCGGGGACTTAATGTTGTGCCTGTCCTAGTCTTAAGTTAGATTATAAAGCATTATGAAGCTACAATAGGCCTAGCAAGCTGGTAGTGAAAATTTTATGTTTTGAATAAAAAATTGACCCAGGCCATAGATTGGAAACAGTAATGGATGTAAACAATTAATAATAATAATAATAATAATAATAATAATAATAATCGCCTCTGTGGTCTAGTGACCAGAACTCTTGGCTACATATCCAAAGGTCCCGGATTCGATCCCCGGCACTTCCAGATGTTTCTGTGAAGCAGTGGGTCCTGAGGGGGGTAAACTCGGCAACAATTTTAATGAGAAGCTACTTGAATAAAAAAAATAGCGGATCCGTAAGTATATATATATTTATTTCTGTTTCAATTGTGTCTCTTAGTTGCTAGATACGTCCTTGGAAAAAGATTCAAACTCTGGGTGGTTTGCGTGAGAGTTAAAACTACAGGTTTCAAACCTCAAACAAAAGTTATCTTGTTTCAGTATACTCAAAAGTAGACTTATTTTATAAACCTTGATATTTTATCTCTCTCATTAGTTTCACGGATTTTTCTCTTTAGTACTGATTTGAGAGCGGAAATAACTCTGTTTTGCCTGCTGAGAACCGGAAATAGGGTGGCATTTTAAAAAATACCATGGTTTAGGTAAAACATTTCAGTGAGTATACGGACTCTCTTGTAGAATATTTTTTATATACGTTAAGCTTACGAAGCATTTTTTTTTTTAGCACCGCGTCTTACTACCCGTTCAGACTATACGCATATGTACTATTTGCCCTAATGTTTTAGGGACGAGGAAGGTTGAATGTAGAGGAAGTCTATTCACATTTGTGTGGAGGGAGAGTGTAAAACCATTTAGTAAAAACCGCCCTCGGTACGCCCGACCCAGATTTTAACCCCGTATTCCTGGTCCCTGAAAAACAGGACAAGACAAGACTGATGACATTACCATCGTGCCCTGTGATTTTCAAAAGGGGAAATAAGTTAACAAGACATCCCAACAAGGTTTAATACAAACAAGAAAACGGTTGAATCTTCAATTTACCAGATTTAAAAATACATCCAAATTGTGCACGAACCACCTCGGTGGGAACGAGGTTTGAGTATCAAGCTCATTAATTCTAGATTTATGGGGACTAATCCTGGCTGGCGATATTGAGGGTGTTTTATCCAAAATGGTTTACCACTCTTCCTTTACGAAAATATGGGCACATTTTCTCTAGAGTTTGCCTTCCTAATCTCTACCCATTATCCGATTCGGTGGCCGCATGGTCTAAAGGATCGCAATAGACTGATGACGGGGAGATAGTAGTTCAAATCCCAGTCGGGTGTACTAAGAGTGCTTTTTTATAAAATTGTATTCCACTCACCTTACACGTAAATGCGGGTTTATTCTTCTAAAATTCCACCTTACTCATCCTTAATCCACTAGATCAATTAGTACAGATGCGTATATACCAAATAGGTAGTATATATATATATATATATATATATATTAATTACATCAACGGGGTAAGATTTTCTTTAATGTTTTCTAACCCCATATCTTACTACGCATTTGAGATACACGCATACATATGCGTTTAGCGCGAACGATGCTTTGATGTGAGGGAATAAAATCGGTAAGTCTCTAAGTCGTTACCTGTCTTTGGAAAGTACACACCAAGTGCGTCGGGGTAAAAAAATACATTAGAATGCGTACGGAAGACATAGCAGAGGGTGATGGGTCGCATACCCGCGATCCACTTGAAGCCTCCCGAGTTCGGAGCGCGTCATTAGTGCCCTAGTCAGCCCTTTGTCATTTGTTTACATTGCACTGCACATAGACCCTCAACCCCCTTTCACGTCACGCAATCAACAGGGAAGCCGCCACCCCCCCAACCCCTACTGCCCTCACAGACCAGTCTCATCTGCATGCGTCGCGGTGCTGTTCGGCCGTCTGCTCGTTACTGCCGCGTGACTCCCTCGGTCCAGTGGCGGCTACAAGATTATTCCGAGAGGGATTTGAGGAGGGTCAAACGATGTTTACCAGACACTTAACTCTGTAGGGTCAATGTAAGTGTCATCTGCATGGTTACTGTTTCATGACCCTGATCTGGGAGCAATACTAGAGTTCTGGTCACACGGTTATTGTACCTTGACTCTGATCTGAGAGCAATACTAGAGTTCTGGTCACATGGTTATTGTACTTTGACTCTGATCTGGGAGCAATACTAGAGTTCTGGTCACATAGTTATTGTACCTTGACTATGCTCTGGGAAATATACTAGAGTTCTGGTCACACGGTTATTGTACCTTGACTCTGATCTGGGAGCAATACTAGAGTTCTGGTCACATGGTTATTGTACCTTGACTCTGCTTTGGGAGATACTAGAGTTCTGGTCACACGGTTATTTTACCTTGACTCTGATCTGGGAGCAATACTAGAGTTCTGGTCACACGGTTATTGTACCTTGACTATGCTCTGGGAGATATACTAAAGTTCTGGTCACACGGTTATTTTACCTTGACTCTGATCTGGGAGCAATACTAAGAGTTCTGGTCACACGGTTATTGTACCTTGACTATGCTCTGGGAGATATACTAGAGTTCTGGTCACACGGTTATTGTACCTTGACTCTGCTTTGGGAGATACTAGAGTTCTGGTCACACAGTTATTATACCTTGACTCTGTTCTGGAAGATATACTAGAGTTCTGGTCACACGGTTATTGTACCTTGACTCTGATCTAGGAGCAATACTAGAGTTCTGGTCACACGGTTATTGTACCTTGACTCTGCTTTGGGAGATACTAGAGTTCTGGTCACACGGTTATTTTACCTTGACTCTGCTTTGGGAGATATACTAGAGTTCTGTTAACACAGTTATTGTACCTTGACTCTGTTCTGGAAGATATACTAGAGTTCTGGTCACACAGTTATTGTACCTTGACTCTGTTCTGGAAGATATACTAGAGTTCTGGTCACACAGTTATTGTACCTTGACTCTGTTCTGGAAGATATACTAGAGTTCTGGTCACACAGTTATTGTACCTTGACCCTGTTCTGGAAGATATACTAGAGTTCTGGTCACACAGTTATTGTACCTTGACTCTGTTCTGGAAGATATACTAGAGTTCGGGTCACACGGTTATTGTACCTTGAATCTAATCTGGAAACTAGGTTGAATTAAAACCTAAACACATTAAATTGAGAAAACATTTTTTTTTTTGACTTGCCACTACGTCACAGGTAGGTAACGTCCTTGAATATTCTAATGTTCGAGGGTCCCGTCCATTGTTAGAATAATTTTAATATATCCCCACATGTAATCTTATTTCACCGTGCAATATAAGTATCCTCCCGAGCCCCCATATTCCACGTTATTTCTATTACTACTACTACTACTACTACTACTACTACTACTACTACTACTACTACTACTACTACAATCACCACTACCACAATCACCACCACCACTATTTATTGAACATAATTTTGAATTCAACACATCTCATCATGTGAAGGCCTTCCTCTCCCCCCTCTCCAGCGAGTATGACACCTTCAGCCCCTGACCCCTGTCATACCAGCCCAACCTTCAAGCCCACGTAGTGTCGCATCAGGTAGCGCGCACCATGTCGTACAAATTAAACAAGTTTTGTGCGCAGTAATTAACAAGAGGAGGGGAAAGGAGGGGGGAGGTTGACTCGCGGCACTAGCAGTTTTAATTGAGGACCGGCCATGACGTCACATACACCTCCTCCCTCCTCTTGAATAAAGTCCTTGTTAGTCTCCGTCGTGGCCTCAGTAATGAGTGTAGCCAGCACCCCCTCCCTCTTCCCTTTCCCCTTACGTTAAGAGGAACGAGGAAAGCTCTTCTCACTCCTCCAATTATTTATTTTTTATCGTTGCTATTTCGCTCTTTCTACGATGCACTCAAAAGTCATGACAAATTAATGCACGTTTTTATTCGGCAGCTTATTGGTCAATTGGTTGGTGACAGTATAAAGAAAATCAATACAGCGGATTCCGGTTAATTGGGGCGGCGGTTAATTGGGACAGTCGTTTGTTTGAGACAAAATTTGAAGAACAGGAATCAAATAAGTATCTAGGTAGAATTTTTGTCCTCTTATTTGGGACAATTTGCCGCTTAATTGGGGCAGTAAAGGTTGAGATTGAACAACAAACTGTGTGTTCTGTGTAGATAGCACGCACGCTCGAAACTGGACCATTCCATTCTGATCTAGGTAGGTGTTGTCCTGTATTTAGTATAGCACCGCACTTGAGGCGTACTAATTCTGACTATGAAATTGGCCCTACATCAGGGTACAACATTTTTCTTTTCAAAGTAACACTTATTAATGTGTAATCTTTGATCGACACAGTCACTATTTTGACTGTATCCTCATTTCACATATATGTTTATTTGCTTTTAGCTTTAGTCATTTTTTAAATAAATGTTTGTACTAATATAAATTAATTACATCGTGCTTTCTTTAAATGCCACACTCCTTTAATTTAATTCATACTTTTTTTGTTCTGTTATAATCAGCTCACTAGTTAAAATGTTCGCGCTGGTTAAGAATCCACTTAATTGGGCCAAATTGATCTAGTCCCGATGTGTTCCAATGAACAGGAATCCACTGTAGTTTTTTTTAGCATAGGGTCTTACTTCCCATTCGGGTTATACGCTTGTCTGTAGCTATTTAAATAACTGATGTAATTACAAATATAAATATGTTATGTAATTATATAATCGAGTAGAATAATATTATAGAGTAAGAAGAATAGTACAGGTGGGACCAGTCCAAGACAGGATAGAGAAGGCACGACTAGGGTGGTATGGCCATGTGAGGAGAATGGAAGAAGGAATGGATGCCAAGGAGGATGTTTGATATGGAGGTGGGGGGTTGGAGGCCGAGAATAAGACCAAGAGACAAATGACTGAAGAGAGGAGAGAGGAGAGGACTGGTCCAAGGTGGAGGGAGAGAGGTGGTGGAGAGGCTTTGGTTCCAAACAGACCCAGCCATTTCGAAAATTCCGCAACATGAATATGAAATAAAAATGGGGATCCTCATTTAAAAAAAAATCCTAGTGCTCTCAACATGATCTTATAAACGTCACCCAAGGTCATACCAGTCTCACCAACTTACTTCCCTCTTAAAAACAAACTATTTATTTTGCAAACGTTATTTTTTTTAATGATAAATGTGGAAATTTCAAATGAACGCACTGTATATATTTATAGACATAATATATATTAATAAATGTAATTATTTTGTAACGACAAAAGAAAACAATTATATTTATGTTGAAGAAACATATTTGTAATGCCTTTGAGAAAGAAAAATAATACAGGTAATACAGATAAAGAAAAATAAATAAATATAGAGGGAGAAAGAAAGAAGGGTGAGCAACGTATTATAATGATGTTCGCCACAAGTTGTTGGCAAGGAATCCTCACTAAGTTAAGTATAGGGCTAAGACTAGGGTTGTAAGTCCAATTTTCATAGAAAGGGCCTTTTAGGAAATACAAACTTTGTTTGTGGTAAAAGTTGATAACATTTTACTTTATTATTAGTGATTCAGAGGTTCCGGGTTTGATCGCCGAATCTTCCATAGCTTTATGTGAAGCACTGGGTTCGGAACGGGGTCAACTTAGCCTCGTGAGCAGTATCGGTTCGTGTATAGGCACTGCGGAACTGCAGCACCCCCTATTTCCACTTGATATTATCGATAACATTTAATATAATGAGTCATTATTTATTTAATTATCTATTTATTTTTGTAGTACAATATATATATTCCTTAAGCTTAATGACAGTACTTCAGTAGCCCTCCCTCAGTTTATGAAAAATATACAAACATATTTGTATGGAACTGTGCGCTTCACAGTGCCAGCGACGTGGTGTTTGACTGTTGTGCGCATGTGCACATAGGAGGGGGTGGGGAGGAAGGCGGGACTGCCAGGTAGAGAGAGCACTGTTGCTTTCGCAGTGCCGGCTCTGGCGTGATGGTAGAAGGAAGTTTTTTTTACACAGCGTGTGTTGTGCTTAAAAATCGTGTACCATATTCTTGAATGTGATAAAGTGCAGAGGAGTGTAGAACTAGATTATTATTCTGCTTCCAGCTATTCTATTTGATTCATTTTTTTTTCGGTTCTTTTATTTAACAGAAAAGAATTGATTTCATTTTTAAATGAGTAAATCAAGCTTGAACTGTAACAATTTAAGTTAAAGAAAGAAAAAAGTTTTTTTTAAATATTTTATCAAATCCTTTAATAAATTTTCTTTTTATACATGTTTTTTTTACACAATTTTAAAACAAAGGCTAACAATTTTCTGGAGCAGTACCCTCACTAATTTTAGCTATGAGCCGCCACTGCTACTTGAATGAAAGGAGTTGCATATCCTGTCTAGAAAACTGAGATCAACGCCCTGAGGGTTCGTTGTGCTGACTACATGACATCCTCTTTCCCCACGTTGGTACTATTGTCGCCATAAAAACGGCGGCAGCTTGATTTGTATGACTCGATTGTGTTTTATTATTAAATAAGTATTGTGAAAATATAAGAGCTTAGGGTCAGTATATATGGTGTTTAGAGTATGCTTAGCTATTTTATTTTATTATTGTCTAGTAACCAATTATTTTGAGTTAAAAAAAGTCAAATCTTTTAGTCCAAGAACATTTTTTGTCTTCACTGTAAAATTTTATTTTTGGTGCTCAGAACGTTTGACATTTCCATTATCTTTCCATCAAAAGCGAGAGCTGCAGATCACGTGATTGACGTATCAATATATGAAAGTATGGTTCTAGTAACCTTTATTTCCATTTGGTTCAGTTATTCCTATCGTGTTCTCACTATATTTTGTATGTCCTATTTGTAAATAGAGTCACAACATTCATGAGCTAGTTTTATTCCTCTAATATTGAGCTAAAAATATATCCACACCAAGATAACCACTTACATGATTCCTAAATTTGAGCTGCCGCCTTAAAACACCAACGAACACGTATTATTCCGGGATCACGATTACCTTATCACTCACGTAACGTAAAGAGAAACAATAGGGGTTATAATTAACGTAACGTAACGTAACGTAAAAACTAGACATAAACATATACAGTGAATTCCAACTGTTTGAACACAGA
Source organism: Timema douglasi (assembly GCA_901482245.1). Taxonomy (NCBI): domain Eukaryota; kingdom Metazoa; phylum Arthropoda; class Insecta; order Phasmatodea; family Timematidae; genus Timema; species Timema douglasi. Next base: position 109,571 of record CABEEJ010000219.1, read on the forward strand.
TTGTTCAAAGGAATAGGCTTGCGCTAACAATAGTGGTTTACTGGAGCTACAAAATAAAGTGTAAAAAACGTTCCAAGTACTTGAAATATAAGCTCACTGAAGCTACAAAATAAAGTGTAAAAAACGTTCCAAATACTTATAAGCTCACTGAAGCTACAAAATAAAGTGTAATAAACGTTCCAAGTACTTGAAATATAAGCTCACTGAAGCTACAAAATAAAGTGTAAAAAAGTTCCAAGTACTTGCAACAGAAGTTCACTGAAGATACAAAATAAAGTGTAATAAACGTTCCAAGTACTTGCAATATAAGCTCACTGAAGCTACAAAATAAAGTGTAAAAAAGTTCCAAGTACTTGCAACAGAAGTTCACTGAAGCTACAAAATAAAGTGTAAAAATGTTCCAAGTACTTGCAACAGAAGCTCACTGAAGCTACAAAATAAAGTGCAACAAATGTTCAAAGTACTTGCAATATAAGCTCACTGAAGCTTCAAAATAAAGTGTAAAAAAGTTCCAAGTACTTGCAACAGAAGTTCACTGAAGCTACAAAATAAAGTGTAAAAAAGTTCCAAGTACTTGCAACAGAAGCTCAATGAAGCTTCAAAATAAAGTGTAAAAATGTTCCAAGTAATTGCAACAGAAGTTCACTGAAGCTACAAAATAAAGTGTAAAAAAGTTCCAAGTACTTGCAATATAAGCTCACTGAAGCTACAAAATAAAGTGTAAGAAGAAGCCACGACGTTTTGTTATCCACGGGATGCGAACAAACGAACTATACAGAAGAAGCTGTCTGCATACCATATAAAACCACTGAAGTACTTAATAGACGTATTGACGTTGCTCGTACCTGATTGGCTGGTAGGAACACGTGACACACTTAGTAACGTGAAAGTTCTTCCCCCGGTCAACTCAAACGGTGAAGTAACGTCAACTTGGACTGCATCGGGATGGGATGGCTTCCATTTAAAAAGAAAATAACTCTTACGTAACGTTACGTTACGTTACGTTACGTTACGTTACGTCTTGAACGTTAATTAAATCGTGATCCTGGTATAAGAAACACCCATTTTTAAGTGTATTAAAACTAGCTAAAAATATAATTTATGGTAAAAAAGAATGAAATAAAACTTAAAATTATATTTCCACTATCTTTTCGGTCGTATGGATAAAACAAAAAATTTAAGGTTTCAAATAAGAGGATGCGAGAAACCGTCAGTGTTATTACAGCTTTTAAACAATTTTTTTGTTGTTGTTGACCAAATGAATAAAATATTTATCTAGTAGAAACATTGAGTTTTCAAAAGAACACTGGCCTTTTCCCGCGTTCCCTACTTTTGTACCTTAAGATAGGATGGAAGGGGACGTTATAAAAGACCAGTGTTATTGTAGTTTTCAGGGTAAACTTTTTTTTCCAAAAATAAATCAAATATTGCTCCAATACCAACATAGAAAATAATGTTCTTCACGTGTTGATATCAACAGTTCCTAAATATCTGCGATGAGCATGGTGACATTATCCAACAAACTTTTTAAATTAAGATAAAACATTATCATTAAATTCCAAAACACCCTTGACAGATATTCAAGAAATTTTGAGGTCACCATGCGAAGAAAATTAAATTTTATGTTTGTACTAGAGCAATATTCTATTTATTTTGATAAAAAAAAAAGTTTTGCCATAAAAACTGCAAAAACACCGGCTTTTTCTCGCGTCCCTTTCCATCACACCTTTTGCGCAAGAACTTTTTTTGTTGTTATTTGTAGTCCTCATAGAAAAGAAGCGAGAGATGAAATGAGATAAAATAATAAAGAATACTTCTTGAAGACGCCACACCTTCAGGCTAGAGAGATAATATTATCCTCTCCCCTCAAGTAGGAGGGGAAAAAGGGTTCTACAATATGGACTCCAGAGACAACTTGTGCGAATATAAACTATGCATTCTCTTCTACACAATTCCGGCACCCTCTCTTCCATTTTCACGTGTTTTTTTTATTCTTTATCAAATTACATATTTTTGCTACACGCTGTCATTCATTGGTACCATCATAATTGGTACATTAATAATAAGATAAGGTACAGTACGATTTTGGTCAGAAAGGCATTTTAGATTTTTTATTTTCTGCCAACATTTATAACACATTAGTAAATTATTAGTGTTATTTAATATGAATTGATAGTATCTATTAAACGTGATATCTTTAGATCACATGACTTGTATACATAAATGAACATAGATTTATTGATTTTTCTATTTGTCAGTTAAGACTCTTCCTATGAAAATATTAATATATATAAAATCTTGAGCTAGTTATATCCAGTCCACCTCACTACACACTATCCCTATCTTAAGCTAGTTTATTGTATGGTGAGGTAAATAATTTTTCTATGTGGTACGTTTTACTTATTTTTAATTATTTAACTGACACACCTTGGTGTACGGTGTAATGCCTGATTCTGAAGTGAAAGCGCCTGGTTTAACTCCCTGCTAGGTATAACGAAGATGTTTCCGCTACAATTTCTCCAAATCAATGTCGATGCACCTTTTAAAATTCGCTCTCACCTTCTTGTTTCCTACTAAACAAGACCACCTTGATAGCTATAATAGTAATGATAATGCTCTAACTTAATAGACATACTATAAGGAGGGTAAAATGATCTGCATCAGCATTCGTATGAACTTAGAATGATATAGTACTAAAACCAAACTTATTAAAAATTGTACCGATCTCTGTCAAAATTGAACTGCGTTTTTTTCTTGAGTCCAATTCGGACACTTTGTCTCAAGTCTGGACCTGTCTAAATTAATACGTCAAGAGGGGTGAGTGCGTGAAGGGATAGATCAGTAGGTGCCGAGCGCTTACAACCCTCCTGTCTTAAGCTCTCATAAAAAAACACCTTCTAACTAACTAATCGCATCAGTGAGCACGTGATATAAACGTCAATCTCGTATAGTCTGTTTTTATGGTGACAGGGATGTCGGGGTTTGAATCCTGACTGAATATAATGAAGGTTGAGTTTTTTCCTAAATTATTTCCCAATCTCCCTAAGCGCAAATGCGGATTCCTTACCTCTAAATACTACCCTCCTCATACCCTTCCCCATTAGTGAAATTATTATTGTGGATGACCCGGATCAATATTAAGAAGCAGTGCAAAAAAAACTTAACAGATTCGAAGATATAAGTGATTCACATTCAAAGTAAGTAACTACTACAACGACTGTTTCAGAAATGAGTAATATTATTGCTCTATTAGGTGTTATTTCTTTCAACAGGTTCGGTGATTTGTCCAAATCGAGTCCTCCAGCATGCCTTATCAACAGTTTCATTTTGTATACATCATAAAACTTAATCTTTCCTTGTTTAAGGTCATCCATTAGTTTCATTCGTGGTCTTTCTATAATTTCAATTTCCTTCATTATGGTGGTAGCCAACAGTCGTAATAGCTATAACAGGCCAGCACTGAAAAGTACACAAGTACCTTACAGATACATATATTTACACGAGAAAATAAGATAAACAATAATAGCTACATAATTATGTATAATGATGAATAGTTACGAAAAAATATGAATATTAATAATGATAAGAATAAATAAATGGTACGGAACTCCACACGGACTTACTCGCTCTATTGTTTGAACATGGAGATATTTACTCAAAACTCGTAATATATGTGAAAATAAATAATATACACTAGCAAATCCAAGCATAAATTGCACTATATTTATGTAAAACTTTTTTTTTTAGTCCCGGTTTTAAATTTTATGAATTTGTTTTTAAAGAATTAATGTCCTCATTTGTATGCTTGGACCGATAAAAAGATCAATGTTGGGTTCGGGTTAAAATTTTCAACATTTTATTAGGTTTTGCAAATCTTCATGCCATCGCATTGCTATTAATTTCCTCATTTATTAATTTTGACCAATAAAAAATGTAAATATTGACTATTGACTCTAAAATAGAGATGGATCTTTGTTGTACAGACATTTATCCTAAGAGGTTTAAGGAAAAATGACATAAACTTTTTGAGACTTACTTAGATTTAATTACTCTTTGGAATTGGAGAATTATTGCGTTAAAACTTTAGTATGTCCTTACAACTAAAGCTCACAACATTGTATTAATATGTTTGCTAATATCTCAGAAACTGTTGGTTTAATAAAAATATTTTTCATATAAAAGTTTTTTATTTTTAATGGTACTACAATTTTGCAATGATAAGTTATTTAGTATCCTAAATAGATGCGGAGATACGGAAGCTTCTGCTTCTGTAAAGTACCCTAAAATTAATTTTCATGGTAAAATGAAAATAGCGAGTTTATTTATAATCTTAATCAACACCTAGATACGAATTTTAATCAAAATTGTTAAGAATAAATTTTGAGAAAATCAATTTTTTCTCTTTTATCTTTTTCTTAAATTACTCTTAATTTTAAGTTTAACCAAACACACAGACATACGTCATGCAAATACCACTTTTTAGGGTTTGGGGGGTCTTGAGACGTCGACATCCATCAACATTTCAGGTTAGATTTTCTTTTGCGGTCGCAATACTTTTACCTTTTGCGTTCTAAAAGTTAAAATGTATATATAAGCCATTTTGTTTGGAATATTTATAAATGTTTAGAAATGAAATTTAATCAAAATCGACCTTTTCTCTTTTTGCCCTTTAGTAAGCTACCCTTAATTTTAGGGTTAGATATCCAATTCCAAAAACCTTTCAGAGCAACCCTATGAAAACCCTAGATACCAAGTTTTAGCCCGATCGGCTCTAGTTGGAGGTACCGACAGACAGATGGAAAATCAAAAACAACTTTTTTGGATTCGGCGGGGGGTGGAGGGTCATGAAACGTCAATATTCATCAAAATATTGATTTCGATTTTTTTGACGATCACAATATTTTCTCAACTTGTAAGATGGCGAGAAAGTAAAAATAGCAATAATAACAAATAACTAAAGTGTAGTTAAAAGCAGTAACTATATGAAAAAATAAATCATAATATTGTAAATTTAAATATTATAGGCAGAACCTCTATATGATAAATTATTGATATGAGAGTTCCTTAAATAACTCTCTTGAATTTAGCTTTTCTTTAATGATGGAAGGTGAATTCAACAAATTTAGAATTTGCGCTATGGATACATATAGGGTTAAATTTTTAAGAACTATTGAGAAAATATAATTTTGGATTACGAGAAGCCTGAGAAGAGATATGAACGATTAACGCTTACATGATCAAGGGCAAATTTGCAAGAAATATTGCTATTGAAAATATTAAAAACAAAAAGGGCATCACAATAAAGTCTACGCGAGAAGAGAGTTTGGAGCCCTAAGAGGTTTCGAATTCTGTCATAATTATAATAAATCCGGTTACTAAAGAATTTATCAGAGCACACAGCGACAAATTTTCTTTGAACGTTTTCCAACCTAAGAGAGTCAGTTAAGGTAATGGAATTCCAAGCAAGAGTAGCATATTCTAACTTAGATATAAACTTAGATAGAAATAATAATAATTTCACTTTTTACACACATTCTTACTGTAACGCTACATTTCCCCTCCTGATCCTATTCCCCCTTTCACCTTGCCTTAAATGACGTCACTCAATAAGGAAATTCTTTTTACAACGTAACCCATCCAGTTGGCCTTTATTGTCACCTGTGTAATGGTCCTCTTTTCATTGACTCTTCTTAAGATGAGATCCCACGGGGTCAAATGTATGACTCACGTCTGCTTCTGTCGTTAACTTACCTAGTGAGAAATAGTTGTCAAGACGCCCTTGATCGTGCGCGACTTCTACCGGAGGTGGTAGTATATTATCCGCCTGGGCGGAAAACTAACACCTTCAGTAGTGGACATTCATTTGAGCTTAGAACAGTTCTAGGTGCGTTCGTTGTAACTTAAGTGAGTGTTAACATGACGAGATATTTCCCCTGACTGTTAAAATACACAGTACTCAGGTATATATACACGGTCGTAAAACCAACCCCTTTAAACCCCAACTTTATAACTTGTATATAAGTCACCTAATATATCACCTTTATCATCTCTAATCTTCTCCAGCACCACATCTCAAAGTTTTTCAAATATTTCTTCTCCTTTTTCTAATAATTATTCTTTGTTGTTATTTTGTCAAATGTCTTGAGAATAAGAAAAGCTACTTAAAATACATATTTAACGTTAGTAATCTTTTCTCGTAATTGGTTACTCGCCACCCTCTTCGCCTACACTCCCCACCTCCCTTGTTTTATTATGGTCCTCTCTCATTGTTCGTATCTCTCTATCTCTTTGCAGCTGTAATATTCGCTTCGGGCGGGAGAAGTACTTTGGAATAAAGCGAAGAAGACAAAGAATGCCCCCTTAAAAAAATAAAAAGAAAAGAAAAACAATGGCACCAGCGTAACAAGTGTTTTGAATAAGAATAGAGACAGCTTTCTTCTCTGAATCGTAACACCCTCATTTCTAAAAGGGGGGCAAGGAATGGGGAAAGGGGGTTGTGTTGAGTGGGAAGTTGGGGGGTACAGAGACTTCTTAGTTGAGTTAAAGAATATGGAAGTACTTTCTTTGTTCAAGCGTGTTTTTTTTTCACTAAAAAAGCAAAGAATTTCTTACCTCTGTTTTTTTTCCACTCTATCACGCGGCGATGAAAGCTGTGTTTTACGATAGTGGAGAAAGCCACTGTAATATTATTTTTAAAAGTCTTTGTGTATTACGCTGAATACTTTTAATTATTATTTTGTTTCTATAAAATAATATTTATATTAACATTATTTTATTGAAAAATTTAAACTATGGTTAATTATAAACCGATACTTATATATGATGTTAGACTGTTAAGCTAACTTAAGTTTCATAAAACCTGTCTAGTTCTAATATGACAAATTTGAAGGATAATATCCCCCACTCCCGCCAACAACACGTACAACGTCTGTATCTCTTTAACTTCGAGTTTTGATTATTCCAACCCACTTTAAATAAAAATTTGGCACTATGGTCTTAAGAAAAAAATATTGTAGTTTTATTTTTATGGTAATAAATTATTTAAACTAAACTGATAATTTTTTGCTTTTTCTTGTGGTTCTGTGAAAAAAATTAATATTCTTTGTACAGAAAAATGTTTAAATTACAATTTATCTCGTTCTACCCTTATAGCTTAAAATTAATTAGTTACCTCAAATAGTGATAATTATCGCATACACAGTAGACCCATGACTTCTCTGGTGCTGACCGACAGCTTACAGCTGACTTCTGACAGTCAACATTTAGGTATATACCTAAATTTTTACTGTCCGAAGTGACAGCTGCTAAATAAATGTTTTTGCAGATCATAGGGATACATAATTTGGTCTGGTAACTTTTCAAACCCGTCAGCTGTCAGTCAGCACCATAGAAGCCATGGGGCTACTGTAGCAGTAAATGACCGTGAGAATAGAAAAAATATTCCAAGCACAAGAAAGTTATATCGGAAAATAATAAGCTGTAAACAAATTATGGAGAGGATCATGTAAAACTAAAATAGTTCTTAAATTTAAGAGCACCTACAATTTTAAGATAAATATTAATATCCACTCACTAGAAATAAGAATTACACATAATGTAACATTTTTTTTATAATCATGTTGCGGTTACGAGTATATGATAATTACTCTAAGGGGGTAGGATGAGGAAGGAATCATTTTAGGGGTAATTACTCGCATTTTCGTAGAAGTAGAGTGGGAATTTTTTTTAGGAAAACAGACCTTTAGTAGACCCGACTGGGTTTTAAACCCCATCTGTTAGTCATCAAAAGGTTAATCTAACACGATATTGATGCCATAGATTAGCGATTTTCAACCTTTTTTCCAACTCACGGCACACATAAAACGGCACAAAAATGTTCCTGGCACACCATCAGTTTTTCAACGAGAAATTTTATTATTAAAAAAACGCGTATCAAGATTGTGTTCATCTGTTAAAATTCTAATAATTGTTTTATTTTTAAAAATAATGTTGATAATGAATATTTACCCGTAACAAATTTAGTCTCTTCTTTTTTACTGTCCCCCAAACTTCCGCGGCACCACATCTGACCCCTTTGCGGTACACCGGTTGAAAAACACTGCCTTAGATTATTCGGACACTGAGGTGTGTCAAAATAATGTTATGGAGTATCTCACATGACATAGTTATTTAATACTTAATTAAGCTCGCTAGTTTCTTTATTGTTAGAAGTTGCTTGTGCTAAACGTATCTGAAAACGAAAAATATTTACAAATGATTTAAAAGGCTCGGTGTTTCAGCCTGAGAGCCGGGAACTTTTCGTGCCCGTAACTGAACGGTGGACCCACACCTTCCCACGTGACGTCACCCCGTGAGACCTCCAGCCAATGAGTGCGAGTGGGAAATAGGGCCGAGGAGGATTCCCTGGGGTACACCGGGGAGCGCTAACCGCGTTTACGCACTCGACACGTCCTGCGTGCGTGTGTGCGTGGTTAAGACGTGCCTGTGACGACACGTAGAGGACGCGTAATTAGGAGCAGTGAGGGTTCGAGCATATGTGGAGAGGACGTAAGTACTCTCCCTCCCCAAAGAGCTTGTTAGAAGGGAGGGGGATTTCTCTTTTGACAGCCCCAATTTGTTCGAGATTTCATACACGGTCCAGTTAAAGTTTGGGTTGGACCCTTCGTGAAGTTTTGAGCCCTCGTTAGAACTCAATAGACCGAGGCTAGGACTACACTAAAGATATAGAAGGATTTTGGTAGGAAAGGACCTTATAGAAAATTCAAACATATTTATTTGCGGTCCATATCGATAAACTACAACTTTGATTTATAATAAGTCTGACACCTTAGCTCAGTCGGTAGCATGTCTGTCTACTGAGTGAAGGGTCCCGGGTTTGATTTCCGGCATGGCTGAAAACAATATTATTGATGAAATATGGTTTTACCCTTTCATAGTGATGAATTAACGGCCGGGTTCTGGGTGTTGTGTGTGTGTTCCTGATTTAAGCTAGTTTATAATTGTGTACTGATATAATCAGTCGGTTTTGGAAGTGCACGTTAAATACCTCAGATAAATAAAAAAAAAGTTTATCACTAGGCTTTTTAATGTTATTGGTTGTAAAAAGTGACAGTTACAGATCACATTAATTGACGTATGAATACGTTAAAGTAGATCTAATTAGCTTATCAAGCAGTCAGTTAATGAATGACCTTTCTGTAAAGATTGGACTGTCCAAACATTGGCCACTTTTCTGTAACATACCCTTAAGGTGGAATGGGAAGTATGCGAGAAAAAGTCAATGTTTTTACAGGTTTTATGGCAAAATAGTTTGTTTTGCCAAAATAAATAAAATATTTCTCCAGTACAAAAATAGATTTTAATTTCCTTTACATGGTGATCTCAAAATTTATTTAATAACTTCTAAGGGTGCCCTGGAATTTATTGACAACTTTTTTCTCAATTTAAAAAGTTTCTCATTTAATGCCACCATGATGGATATTCAGGAACGGTTGATATAAACATGCGAAAAAATTAAACTCTAGGTTTGTACTGGAGCAATATTTTATTTATTTCAGCCAAAAAGTTTTTTGCCATAAAAACCGTAAAAACACTGCCCTTAGCTCGCATCCCCTTCCATTCCACCTTAAAGCAGGCCAAGTTTTCTCCGTCTTGTTTCCCAGGTGTCATTCTTACGAGAATATTAACTGACTGTTTAAAGGACGGAGGGTGTGGTGGAAAGGGGGGGGGGGG
>CABEEJ010000219.1:131710-144953 GCA_901482245.1 Timema douglasi
GGGGGGGGGGAGGGAGAGATTTTGTTAGACTTTCACTTACACAAGTCATATAATTCCTTTAACCAAATTCTTAAAATTGTTATACCAAATCAGGGTCTTCATAATTGTATTCGAGATACTTTTTTGAGATTTTAATGAATTTCTAAGCCCTATAATACCATAAGATACGAGCGTCCCGTCCTATCTCTAGTTTCAACACTATTTATAAATGCCACCATACTTAAAAAAATAAATATTACAAAAGCTACTAAACTTCACTGCAGTGTTTTTTTTTTAATCTTAAGTTAAAATAAATTATCTATTTTATTTCAAACAATATTTACGTTTCACTCATCAAAACAGTTACACTTCATACTTCACGAGTGACAAATATGTCAAACAATTATTTATCTTTAGTTCAAAGGTAGTTACAGTTCAATTTTTACTGGAAGATACTTATCTGACATTTAGAAATACTACTAAATACATTTTCATATATTCATACGTCAAATATGTGACATACAGCTGTAGTTTTTGATAAATATGATCAATACCTATAAAATAACATTAGAAAAATAGTAAATTGCTATAAATTCGGGCAACAAAATAATATAATTATAGTTTCTGAAAAGGTTCTTCCAATAAAAATTGGACTGTATTTAGTAAAATTTGGGGTAGAATTTGTTCAAAATATTGGGATCCCGTTGTCGCTTGGGAATGGCCTAAACGCTGGCACGCCGAACGCTTCGGGAGTTCTGCAGATGACGTGAGGCCAAAATGACGAGGGTCGACACTGCGGCTGGAACATTCCAAACCTACATTGCCCTAAACAAGGGGTCTGGCACTGCCCGTAGGGCCACAGGGGCAGGCAGAGACGTAAGGGATGAGGGCTGTAAGGTCTGAAACACTGCTGCCCGCAGACGACGTCAGACTTGGGGTCCTCGCACTTGATAAAAGGTTTCGTCTTGACGGGGACGCAGTGCCTGGGTCGCTGAACGCGACAGCAGTACCAAGGGAGGTCCGTACTGTTTCCCCGAGAAGGGTTTGTGCCGTCGTCCCAAGATGGGACTGACCTGACGTCCCAAGTCCCGCTACTACCACAATCCTCGCCAACCCTGACCCCAGGGTAACCTCCCGCCTGAACCGTGACGTTGCCACACCTCTGTTTGACGGCTATGATGGGGTTGTTTTCGATGATTATGGGAGGCTGGTTGATTAAGATGGTGATGTTGGGCAGGACGATGTCTTGGATGACGTGAGAGGTGTAATTCGAGTCTTTTGGAACCCCATAGTTGTGAATGACGACGTTAGAATTGCTCCCGTCACCGGTCAGCACGATGGTCTCCACCGTCTCGACTGTGCCGCCAGCCTCGTTACTGATGTCTCCCCCGATGTCTTGATTCGTGTTGGTCTCCTGATGGCAACAGAGTGAGGTATTGCTGTTGCTATAGCAGCAACCGAGTATTTTCTTCGCCTTGTAGCAGCATTGACCGCCAGGCTCGTCATGGCAGCACGACTTCTCTTTTTCCGAGGCCTCCTCGCAGCACGGTTCATCTGGCTGTCTCTCGCAGCACTTCTGACAGCAAGGATCCGAGCCATTGCAGAGGTTGCAGTCAAAGACGTCGCATCGGCACGACTCTGGGCAGCACGACTTGCAGCAAAGGTTCTGAGCCTGATCGCAGGTGTTGCAGTGGATTCTGGGGCACTCACACACACCGACGGCTGGTAATGACTGACGGTCTATTGCCTGAGCCAGCGTGATCATTAGACAAACTGTTAGAAGATTCATCTGGAACATAATAATTTGGTGATATTGAATACATTATATTATTTAGTATATTATATTTAGCCTATTTCTAGTACTTAAGTTGGTTGTGCTTAGAGCTAGGTATGTCGTCCTAGTTTAATATTAACCTAAGCCCGTCTCAGGGGCGTAGTTAACTAACGTGCTAGTTTTATGTTTAGCTAAACTGCCTAGAACGGGGAGATTGATGTTCGAATATCGTTCGGGTTAATTGAAGGGGTTTTTCCCTAAATGGTTTTCCACTCTCCCTCCATACAAATGTGAGTACACTTACTCTAAATTAAACCTTCCCAGTTCCGAACCCATTAGCGTAGTTAATACTTAAGCGTATAGCCCGAACGGGTAGTAAGACGCGGTGCTATAATGTTTAATTTAAATAATATCAATTGTAAGACTGTACTGATATACATCTCTTGCCAGTATATTCAGGTTAATCTAACCAAATTAAACCGATAATATTAAACATTATTATTCTGGTATTTATGAGCCCATACCATGGGTAACGAGCGCTATGGTTCTTTGTGTTGTAATGAGTTGTTCAATCATCTCCGAAGACGTTGGGAGTTTGAAACCCAGTCATGGTATAGTTATATTATATATTTTAATTATTATCATCCAAGCTTCCGATCATAACAAAACTATTTGTTATTGAATCATTTTTCAATAATCAGAATATGTCGAGCAATAATTTGAGAATGTAGCAATCCATAAAAAAACAAAATCTGTGCAAATTATATTTTTGTCAACTTTATTTTAATTGTTTGAGCAGGTGCATATAATCTCGTAGAAATTTAAGGAGTTGGTAACGTGTCTGGCTACTGAGATGAAGGTCCCGTGATCGACTCCCGGCATAACCTAAAAATTATCATTAGTTGAATTATTGGTGCTTCTTCTTTCAGAGTGATGAATTGACGGTCTTGGGAATGGGTGTTGTGTCTGATTTTGACTTAAGTTTAATTATAATTATAGATGGGTTGAATCCTATATTTCTCGAATTAAAATTTGAATCCCCTGAACTTTAAAAATATATGGTTTTAGTTAAAGTGTAAATATTTAAAATTGAATTTAAAATAAATAGTACAGCACACCATACAGAATTTCTCCCTATTTTATCTTAAAATAGACAGTTACTAAAAACTCGTCAGATTTGTGAAAAAAAAATTAGGTCTATACATTGTTGAAGAAACATGACACCAAAGATTACAAATGACATAATATGCACTGTTACTTACTCTTTATGGCATTAGAAACTATGAACATTGCTACAGAAAGATTGAGAAAAGAGAAACATCTTTGTCCACCAAAGAGCATAAGAATCAAATTCATTTTCAAAGACCTAAAAAATATATATATTTGCTTTTAGTTTAGAAACTATTGGTTTTATAAAGATATATTTCAACTAAGAGATTTTTTATCTTTAATATTATTCTGTTCTATAATTTTAAAATTATAAGTTATTTCGTATCTTAAATAGTAGCGGAAAAATGATGAAAATTGGAAAATTTCACCCATGTTAAGTACCCACAAAGTCATATTCATGAGAAAATGAATATTGCTACCGTGTTTGAAAATAGTTGCAAAGTTACCTAACTATATAAAAAAATGTGTTTAGTTAGATTTACGTTATATTGATTTCAAATACTGTATTAGCAAGTGCCTTAAAGATTATTTATTTTAAGGAGTGTTAAAATAATTATGATTTATCTTTCAGTATGTTGTAAGCTTTATGTTTTTGCAAAGTATTTCATAACAACGTTTATTTATAATTATTAAGGGTACTGACAATGACATTATGAAGAAACACTTTTATAAGAAATAATTTTATACTACAATAGTGTTAGTGTTTATAAAATAAAATGCATTATTTAAATGACCGATTTGCATTCTCTTTGATTACTCCTAAGTCGTAACTCAATTTTACAGAAACATCAGCATGGAAAAATACAATCACAAATAGGAACATCTTACGAAAAAACAAAAAAAACAACAACTGGGTGTTCAAATAACTGTGAAAATTTGTAACAGTTAGATACTGTTAGATATTTTAGTAATTATAGAAAAGATTATAGCTGGGTTACATATTTAAGGTCACACGCTAGCGTGACTGCTTTTTTCTTCAAAGAGCTTTCCTAATTTTTTTGTAAAACTGAGATACGCCTTTATGTGATTTTAGCGACGATTTGTCAAAATCGTGAGTTCGATCTTTTTGACGATCACAGAAGGAAGAGTCGAGATAAAGTAATAAGTTGTTTAAGTGCTAATGCCACCAACAGACTATATTTTGTTTGTATTGTCTATTACGTCATAAACAACAAAAGAAACACTTTTTTAGTAAAGTAATTATTTACTAACACAAGTTCGTCCTATTTTTGTGATTTTGTTACCCTCTCAACTACACAACTATATTTAATTTATTTTACCAAATGCTTAAAATATCAAGTCAAGGTCTTCGTAACTGTATTCAAGATACTTTTATTGAGATTTTTACCAATCTCGAATCTTTGAAATAAAATAGAAACGAGCGTCCGTTGTTTAATTATAAGTCGTGTACTGATATTAGTCTGTTCTGAAAGTGCACGTTAAGTACCGCAAATGAAAATTTAAACAAATATTTAAGGGTCTTTATATAATTTTAAGACCAGAAATGTTTATATAGGAAAAAAATTGTCTAAATTTTAAACTCTATCCATTTAACGAATTTACAGTTTTATGAAGCGTTTAAATTCGTTTCACCCTTGTAGTGGTTTGGTTAGTTTTTACTGTATAAACACTGGTTGTTGACAATTCAGTCTTACGAGTGAAGGATGATTAGATTTTTTCAGACGAAATGAACCCGAATTAGTGTGAGTAGAGGTCAGGAGAGCAACACCGGAAACCATCTCGAATGCTCTCGGTTGGAATTTCAGCCCCGACCTCTCTGTCAACGGAAAACCAGGCAAGAAGAGACTGGCGCCATTGCCCGAATTAGCCCAAGTTCCTAGTCTTTAATAGCAATCGCGACACTGTCATTAAAATGTGCCCGATTCGGTGGTTAAATGTTATAAGGCGTCACGCTCGCAATATACTGGACTGCATTAGAAGGGGATATTAAAGTTCGAGTGGCAGTCAGGGCTTGCTTTTATAAAAAGGTTTTACACCCCCTCTACGCAAATGCAGGTACTCTTCTTTTAAATTCAACTTTCCTCATCTCTAATAAATAATATAATTAGTAAATATGTTATCTGATTCAATGGCCAAATGATCTAAGGCGTCTCGTGTTAAACTGGCCTTTTGAAGAAGGGTTGATTGGGGTTTTAATCCCGGTTGGGTCTACTGAGGGTGGATTTTTCTAAATGGTTTCTCACTCTCCTTCCGAGCATATGCGGATATATTACGTCTAAAATTCTTCCTTCTTCATTCCTACTGCATTGGTTAATTGTCATACACAGTTTGCTTATAACATGAACAGGCGGTAAGACGCGCCGCTAAAAGAAAGTGTACAACCAAAATAATAACATAACTAATTTAGCATTATTTAATGAGTAAGTTAACTAACTGATATACTATCATAGTAATAAATAATATATATAAAACCAGCCCGTAGTATGGTGGTCCGGGTGACCTGGTGGTCTAGCGGTAGGGTGTCAGACCTCTGTGCTGGGGTCCGGGGTTCAGTCCTCGGTCCCGGCACAGATTTATCTGATTACCAAACCCTTCCTTCACCTCTGACAAGTCATCTTGTGAATGTGGGGAATGCCAGACCTCCACCGTGGTTCGGATTCCACGTTAAACTGTAGGTCTTCCATTTAATCTCACAATAACCCTACCATTACACATTAGCGTAAGTGCGTATAACCCAAACGGGTAGTAATACGTGGAGCTAATAATAATAATAATAATAATATGGTGATCCGAACCTCTGGCTGCTGACCTGAAGGTCCCAGGTTCTATACCTGTCTAGTACCTTGGTATTTTTCTCGAAAAGGGAATAATTCACATGGCCAAACGATTTGGTTGATTAAGCTTAGATTAGATTAACTTAATTGGCTCCCCCTGTCATATTTACAATCTTCAACTCATTTCATCGAGACATGGAAAGAGCTTACGCACTAATTACGCTAGTGGGCTAGGGATGAGGAAGGTTGGATTTTGAGGAAGCTCATCCGAATTTGCGTAGAGAGGGAGAGTAAAAAAGCATATAGGTAAAAGAAATCTCATTACACTTGACCGGGATTGATCTCTGATCTCCCCGTCATCAATAGTCTAATCTATTGCAAGAGTGGCGCCTCAGACCATATGACCATCGAAGGGGGTAAGATAAATAATAACATTTTATAAATGAAAGTGATTAACATTGATTAATATATAATGACTCATAAAAATTTAAATAAGGTTAATATTTAATTAATATACCTTTCTAAAGTGTTTTTTTTTACAATTTAATTGATTTTTCAAATATAAAAAATAGCCCGCTTCGGTGCCCACATTGTCTAAGGCGCTACTCTCTCAGTAGACTAGGCTTTCATTGACGGAGATATCGAGGCTCGAATCTAGGTCGTGTGTACTGAGTGTTTTTTTACAAAATGGTTTTCCACTCTCATTTCATGCAAATACAGTTACACTTCTTCTAAATGTAGCCTTCCTCATTCCTAAAATCATTTGTGATTAGTAAATAAGCGTACAAACTGGGTAGGTATTATGACAGGGCGAAAAAAATACACATCCAATACAATTATTCTTGAATATTTTGTTTAGATTCATTAATTGTATGTCATTTAAGTCACACAAGAAAAAATATTTAAATACATCCGAAACCATTAAATTACGTTTATGTGATTACGTATTTATTTTGAAATGTACTCTTCCTCTACACTGTAAGGTAAGTAAGCTTATCTTGGATTATTCCACTATGGCATAGCTTATGATATAGGGCCATAGTGTAACCCGTCAAGGTAAGCCTGATAAACAGCAATAAGATCTTATATTGAGTTTTATTTGCATTCATGAAGAGATTATTTTGGCTGATAAAAACCTGTCAAACATTGATTGATACGGGGAAGCTTAGATAAACACATAGATAGATAGAAAACAATGTCATCCAATTCATTTTATCTACACAATAATTAGAAATAATATTCATTGTGCTATTTTTCTCTCTCTAGTAAATATATTGGAAAACTCACCTCCAAAAATGAGTGATTTGATGTGAACACTCTTAGGTTAAAGACGACAGCTTACACTTGGAAAGCGTTGGACTCGAAATGGTGTGTGGGAACATCTTCTGAGGGACTATGGCTCTTATCACCACAACACCCAACAAAGATTTGTCCTCATACGTTGGTGGCCCACTTTACACGCACACACGTGAGCACGCACATAAACACACACGCACATAGACGTATAGCTATACGCATGAAGGAGAACAGTGTAAAGAAAAAGGGGAGGGGAAGAAATAAATAAAGATTTTTTTTTTGTGGCTGGCCCTTGACTAAGAATAATCTAGAAAAAAAATGTGAGACGGGAAGACCTTTTGCAAATATTAGTATATCTAAATTTAAGGAGTGGTAGCAAGAAAATTTGATAAAAAAGAAACATGTTTAAAAGATAATTGTTTATTGATCTAGTTGATATCATGAAAGTTTTATTAAAGACTAAAAAAAGGCTTGAAACAAAATAATATAGAAAAATAATCATTTTCTTTTCTTTTAGTGACACACACACACTAAACGGTTAGGAAAAGCTTTTATTTTATAAAGCAAACATGCGATTAGTGACGTGGAAACAAGTCTGGAGGATCCTCGTTTATCTCTGGATTACGCTGACAAACAAACATATTTGCTATTCGTGTATGGATGTGGCCTGTTACTCAATTAGGAATATCTAGCCTAGACACAAGGATATATACAGGTGTTCGAAAACTCATGGCCAAAACTGTACATATAGCTTGTTTGAACCAAAAGTAATACAAAATACAGATACATCTACATTCGGAAAACTATACTAATATCATTAAATGGTGTTCAAATTTCGGTATACAGCGCCGAGATAGCAAAGCTGTCAAGCATGCATGTACAACAGTTTGCATAGGAGCTAGGCGCGTGGCACTACACACCTCGACATCTTGGAGCATGGCAGCAGAAAATACCACAATTAATAGTAAACAACACACCGGTCCATCTAGAAATGGGAATACGTTCTGAGGGTCATCATTAACGGTCCTACATCACAGAAAGTGCTTGCCATTATTAAATGTGCAGTGCTGCTCGCCCAGCTCCTATGCAACCTGTTGTACACGCGAGCTTGGATAGCTATGTTCTCCCGGCGTTAAACTTAATGGTATTAGCATAGTTTGCCGGATGTAGGTGGTTAGGGATTTTATATTACTTTTGGTTAAAACAAATTATATGTGCAATTTAGCCTATGAGTTTCCGAACATATATATGTATATATACTTATATTATTACTGGGTTATGGATGAGGATGGAAGCATTTTAGAGGTAATCTACCTCCATTTGTATAGAATAAGAGTGGTGAACCATTTAGGAAAAATTCTTTGTCTATTTTTATTCAAATGTTCCAATGGGAATAAAATTGGTATTCCAATATTCCAGTGGAAATTATTACTATGTATTATGTGATTTCAAAATTTAATTTCTAAATATAATTACCTGCTTTGGTGGCCGAATGGTCTATGGCATCACTATCATGTTGGATGGACTAGACTGCTGATGCCAGGGAGATTGGAGTTCAAATCCCGGTCGTCTGGTTTATCAAAAAATTGTTTAACACCCTCCCTCCACGTAAATGTGGGTACACTTTCGCTGAATCCAACCTTCCTTATCCCTAGCTCATTAGCGTAGTTAGTACATATGTGTGTAACCTAAACAGCTAATAAGATGCGATGCTAATTAAAAAAAGTTACGGTGCACTGCACAAACAATCTCGCTGCTTTGCCTAAAATTGGAAATACTTACACAACACTCGTAATATATGTGAAACGAAATAATATATATTGTAGCAGAATTACTCTTACAAAGATCTGAAGTGAAATAATATACACAGTTACAGAAACTTTGAGAAAGGAGTAACATTTATATTAATCAAAAAGTATAGCAATCAATTTTCTTGACCTCCAAAAAATATATTTGCTAATATTTCAGAAAATATTCTTTCATACAGATATACATAACAAACAAATGTTATTTTCTTTTTAACAGTAGGACAACTTTGCGATGATAATTTATTTTTTATCTAAATAGTTGATATATGATCAAAATTGAAAATGTCCGCTTACCTAACGTACCCTTAAAGTATTTTTCATTGACAAATTGGGATTGCCATTTTATTTGTAATGTAAAACAGTGTCTAAATACGAAATTTAATCAAAAATCATCAAAACTGATTTTGGAGAAATTGATTTTTCTCTTTTTACTCCGAAGTAAACCACCCTTAATTTTAGAATAGATAGATAGTTCCAAAAATCCCTTTCAGGAACCTTAAGAAAATCCTAGATAATATGTTTTAAACCGACAGGTAAAATAGTTTTGGTTACAGACAAACAAACGGCATAGCAAAAACAAACAAACCCTAATTTGCTTGAGGGGGTCATGAAACGTCGACATCCATACAATCCTTCTTTTGACGTTCACAAAACATCCTCTACCCTACGAGAAAGTAAAATTTTTAAGCACAACGAATGCCAATACTATTAAAAAAATACCTATCTAATTAACAATATTTACTAAATTAACATTTTTAAAATTATCTCTTTTTAAAAACAAAATATAATCGACTTGTTCTCAAATTAAAGTATATGCACCTAATTAGTATCCATCCACCTATTTGAACTGATTTTGTTAAATTATTTACATTATAATTAATTTGATTTACTTATATTTCTTAGCAAAATAAATTTACTCGAAATAGTTGTTTAATTCACATATTATGACTGATTTTGAAAAATGTGATGTTTTTGAAAACAGCTAACCCGATTTTGTTTAAAATTAGTATTTAAATACTATTTTAAATGACAATACTTTATGTTGAGTGTTTTATAACTAATTTAAGGGTAGTTTACTGGTGGAAGATTTAAAAAAATTTGAAATTTGTCAAAAATTTATTTAATATCTTGTTTAGAATGAATCTCCGAGATATTATATTTTCGATGATAAATAAGAATATATTTTTATTTTTAAAAATAAAAACAATTTGCAGGTTGTCTACTCGCTGGATTTTTGAAATTTTGATTTTTTTTTAATGTTCCACTTATTTGTTTGAAATTTATTTGGTCTATTAACTATTAAGGCTGGTTATGATAAATAAGACATTATATGTTTGTTTTTATGAGAAGCCTACTTGAAGGTAGTTTACTGATTTAAAAAAAAATTCCTAAGCTGTAATATAAAATGTGAGATAGTTTGTAGGATTGTGTCGTAACATTTATTTTTGTTATTTTAAGCTTAATAAAATTATTGTTATTGATGACACATTTCTAAGGTAAGAAATAGAAGGGTAGTTTAGAATAAGTGCACCTGATTTGGCAGGGAGAGGGAATGGGAATACCAAAGTGATAAATAAAATGTGTAAAACCGCCCCTCAGAACACCTAGTCACGATTCTAACCTTGGCCCTCCAGTCATTGGTGATCCAATATGGCGAAATATTGACACCTTAGACCGCGTGATAGCCAATGTGGCAATATGGGTTTTAGTCGAGCCATGCGCAAATTCAACATTTTAAATTTCTATTCGAATCTGAATCATTACTAACTCGAACGCAAATTGAGTATTTCATAAAGAAAATATATCGAATAGAATAATAATTAATGATGAAATGTTTACAAATCCAAATAGTATATTTGATGAACAACTGCCAAATGTCTTTAAAACTATTGGTCCACTCATTTATCATTTATCGAGCAACAAAGATACTGACAAACATAATATATGCCAGATGGTCAAGTTAAAACAGGGCCTCACCTCGCTCCGCCAATTTAGAGGAACTAAACCCACATTTTTCGTGGAGAGAGAAGGGGAAAATAATTTATAAAATAAACCAACCTCTTCACACCCGGCTTGGATTTGAGCTTCGAGCTCCCCATCACCGGTACATCAGGCATGTTGAGACTTACGCCTGAGTCTGCATACACACTGGTGTTGGCTTTGTACGGAACTCATTCTACACAAGGTCAAGGAACAAGCTCTCGCAAGTGTATCATTTAGTTCTACTTTCTCGCGACCTTTTAGAGGGAGGAAGTATTATGATAGTAAAAATAAATAAATCAAATTTGTGATTTTGACAGATGTCAACGTTTTATGACCACCTGAATCCAATAAAGGGGTTTTTACGATGCGATCTGTCTGTATACAGGCCTAGATTTGAAATAATTTTACTGATAGGGCTAAAACTTGGCAGGTTTTTATAAGGTTCTCGGAAGGGGTTCTTAGAATTATCTGTCTAACCCTAAAAATTAAGGAATTAATTATTGAATAAAAGAGAGAATCCCGATTTAAAAATTAGGTTCTAACGATTTCGATTAAAAATTATATTTATATATATATGTATATATATGCACTGTTTAATATTACAATCAAAATAGCGTATCTCACTTTCTGTTGAAAATGACCTTGATATAATTTACATTGGCGGAAATTTCCAATTTTGATCATATCTCTACCACTCTTCGAGATACAAAATAACGTATCATTAAAAAGTTGTAGGATTGTTAAAGATAAAACTATTATTTTAAATATTGTTTTGTAAAAATATCAATTATTTCTTAGCTATAAGCAAACTTTGAGAAAATTGGGAGCTGAAAATGCACGGAGCAAATAATAAGTTTCTTTAACATTGTCTATATTATTTCATGTATGATCTTTGGTGAAATGGTATGTTCTATTTTTCTTCTTATGTTTCTGTAACTATGTAAATGATTTTGTTTCAAACATATTACGAATAGTACACATAATATATATAATATAGCGACCAAGTCTGTGCGGTACACGGTGTCAATTATTTCTCCTATAATAATTATTATTTCTATTATTATTATTATTATTATTTAGCACCGCGTCTTATTACCCGTTCGGGTTATACGCTTTAAGTACTAATTACTCTAATGGATTAGGAATTGGGAAGGTTAAATTAGAGGAAGTGAACCCGCATTTGCGTGGAAGCAGAGTGGAAAACCATTTAGGAAAAACCACCCCCAGTTCACCCGACCGAGATTCGAACCTCGATCTCCCCGTCCTCGGCAGTCGAGCTCAACACGACAAGCGCGTTAGCCAACTACGCCACCGAGGCGGGTAATTATTTCTATTGTTTGTAAACTGTCATGTAAATTAAGTCTGGTAATCATTCCTGGAATTTAAGTACTGTATGATGTTGATATACACAAAACTATATTTCTCAGAACATTTTAATGAATTAAATACTAATAGGTGTTTGATATAACTTCATAGTGCCTTGAATAAGTTTTACGTAGGTACTATTTACATTTGAAATAGATGTTTGGATAACTTTAGTGAGCTTAACCCACCAGCATACACTTATACACATACACACAAACACACTAACATACACACACACACCCTCTCTTATGAACATGGATTGAATAATTAATACAAATAGTTTGTTTTATTGTTAGTATTTCATAATAAATGAGTAAAAAACAAAATTATGTATAATTTTACATTGCTATGAGTTGAAACAAAATATAATTTATTCAATGAACAAAAATTATACACACATTTCACCCCAATTTATAATTAAACCATGTTTTTTGCAGGCGTATCGAACTAATTACACACCCCATGTTTTTATTTAAATATTACACCAAATTTATTTTTATTTATAAACAATTTACAGCCTACTTAAAAAAATCACCTTTTTATTTATTCATTTTTTAATCGATTCAATAGGATACATTCTTCTCGCCATTGTCTAGTAGTTTTGACAGCAAATTTGTTGAATGATATGCCGACACTCATGCGTTGAACAAGTGGTCAACACCGAAATTCTTCAGTCGTTAGTTGACTCTTAATATTCTCAACATTCTAATTTAAATTGACCTTTAACTAGACGTTTAAAAAATGTAAAGCATCTAATGTTACTTTAATACTCTCTCGGAGAACACCTTGCTTTTATTGCTCTACAAAATTTCCACACCTGTAAAATAGAACAAAATGGTTTCGTCGCAACACAATTCTACCAACAAGATTTGATGTTGCCACGCTGACCCGTTTGAATCTGTGGGTTTATGTTTTAGCGGGGTTTAAATGGAATCATTTTTACTAAGGTTATAAGTTTAAAATAAACAACGTTATAAGCAGTTACGGCCGAAAGCGAATATTCTTAGACCATCCAAATTAAATACATTGGCTGCCAGGACATGGACTACCGTAACCTCTTCCATATCCCAAACCCCCCTGCCCTCCATTCAAGTATCCCGCGTAACCCCCACTATAGCCCCCACCGTAACCCC
>CABEEJ010000219.1:145064-199879 GCA_901482245.1 Timema douglasi
CTGTAACCCCCACCCCCGCTGTAACCCCCAGAATACATCCCTCCGCCTACGAACCCCCCGGAATTGCAGGAGACGTGAGGCCAGAACGGTGTCTGCTGGCAGTTAGGTTGGTACACCCCGAGGCTGCAAGACCCAGCACACGGCGACTGGCAACGCCCATAAGGCCACATCGGTGCGCACTGAGGTAGCGTCGGCGTCGGGTAGCCCGTGAAGCACTGGGCACCGCAGTCGACATAGCTCCTCGGCTCCATGCACTGGATGAAAGGCGGGACCTGTTTGGGCACGCAGTATCCGGGTCTCTGGACGGGGCAGCAGAACGAAGAGGGCGGGTACCCTCCTACGGTTTGGTTGTAGCACCCTTTGTAGCTGCCATTCAAAGAGGCGGGGCCCCCTGCGTTGCTGAGACTGACGTTACCGCAACGCTGTTCGACCTGAATGGTGGGATTGTTGTGGATCACAATGGGCGTCTGGTTGATGAAGATGGTAATGTTGGGCAGGACGATATTTGGCATGATGCTCCCCCAGCCGTGACTCGAACTGTTGCAGTGGATGTGGTTGTGGATCGTGATGTTCTGTTTGGATACCTTGTCCTGCACTTTGATGCTGCCGGTCTGGCAGCACTTCTGGCAGCAAGGGTTGACACCGGGGCAAGTGTCGCAGTCGAAGTTGTTGCAGTTGCAGGAGGAGGGGCAACAGTTTTGGCAACAACCAATGGCCTGACTGTTGCAAGTGCCGCAGTTGATGCTCTTGCAACTGTTGCTGCTGCAAAAGCGCTGGGCCATCGTCACGTAGAGTGCCGTCAATAGGAAACACAGCATCCACAACGACCTCATCTGGAACAAAGACACAGAGGGGCGTCACATGTTATACGCTATATATATGAGAGAATAAATTTGATTGTTCACACCAAAATATTATGAGTGGTGCACACCTTTCTTTCTTCCACTAATCACTATATTTTTTAGCGGGTTTTGTCAATTTTATCTTCACGTCTGTTAACTCAAAATGGTGCTCGAAGTACCTAGGTGTGAATCGGCTTCCTAGCACTAGATTCCGTGGTGACGATGACGATTTCGATACTGATGACCAACTCTTGCTTTTATATTATTTGTTAAAGAGAAGAAAATGGGCCCATTCGTTCAGCGAGAAAAGACAAGAAGGCGGTGAATATCATTTTAATGTATGACTCACACGTTGATGATGAGAAACTCAAGACGTAGCTTGGATTGAACTACAATCAATTCGAGAAAGTCCTTCCCTTGACAAAGTTGGACATCCGAAAAGAGGATGAAATATACTAGATATTGCATGGAGAGAGAATGATAAGCTGCTTACAACACCCACCTTACTCCCACCCGGGATCCAATCCCCGACCTCCCCAACACCTGTAATCGAATTTGATTATTTTATGAACATAAGAACGAGTAAAGAATGAGATAAAATATTTACATCCAATTAAAAGGTATCTATCGCTTTTTTGCCCTTCAATTGCAAGGTAACTATCGCTTGTTTGCCCTTCAACTACAAGATAACTATCGCTTCTTTGCCCTTCAATTACAAGGTAACTATCGCTTGTTTATCCTCTAATTACAAGGTAACTATAGCTTGATTATCCTCCAATTACTAGGTAACTAGCGCTTGATTATCCTCCAATTACTAGGTAAATAGCGCTTGATTATCCTCCAATTACTAGGTAAATAGCGCTTGATTATCCTCCAATTACTAGGTAACTATCGCTTGATTATCCTCCAATTACTAGGTAACTAGCGCTTGATTATCCTCCAATTAATAGGTAAATAGCGCTTGATTATCCTCTAATTACAAGGTAACTATCGCTTGATTATCCTCCAATTACTAGGTAACTAGCGCTTGATTATCCTCCAATTACTAGGTAACTAGCGCTTGATTATCCTCCAATTACTAGGTAACTAGCGCTTGATTATCCGCCAATTACTAGGTAACTAGCGCTTGATTATCCTCCAATTACTAGGTAAATAGCGCTTGATTATCCTCCAATTACTAGGTAACTAGCGCTTGATTATCCTCCAATTACTAGGTAAATAGCGCTTGATTATCCTCCAATTACTAGGTAAATAGCGCTTGATTATCCTCCAATTACTAGGTAACTAGCGCTTGATTATCCTCCAATTACTAGGTAACTATCGCTTGATTATCCTCCAATTACTAGGTAACTAGCGCTTGATTATCCGCCAATTACTAGGTAACTAGCGCTTGATTATCCGCCAATTACTAGCTAACTATCGCTTGATTATCCTCCAATTACTAGGTAACTAGCGCTTGATTATCCGCCAATTACTAGGTAACTAGCGCTTGATTATCCGCCAATTACTAGCTAACTATCGCTTGATTATCCTCCAATTACTAGGTAACTAGCGCTTGATTATCCGCCAATTACTAGGTAACTAGTGCTTGTTTTTCTATAAATTGTCCTAATCTTAACTATTTTTAGGCCTTCTCAATTAATGATTTAATAATTTATTTACTGTTTATCTGAACTAAAAATGCTTGTTACTTTAAATCCAATTAATTAACAAAACATGTTCTTCATAATTGTATGTTTATGTAATTATTTGATATACCTTAACTTAATTGTGTGTTTGGTTGTATCCAGGAATACCTAATGATTATAATGCAACTAGGTTTTAGTAAAAAAATAAAAAAAGATAATACTAAGAAACCATTTTCAAGCCTTATTTTACTTATACACTTCGATTTCGAATCTGATCTGAATCTTATATCTTATAATGATATATTTTCCAAGATTAATCCAATTTTAGGATAGATTGTATCTTTTTAATTGAGTTCAATAAAAAATTTGGTAAATTAACCGTGTCCAAAAAGTTACTAGATTTTAAATATTACGAACAAGATTCAATTATATGAAGTCAAATAATAGATATATGCTAACTTCTTTTAAATAAAAAATAAAATAATATATTTTTAAAAAGTTTTACTTTAAGATAGCTTTTGAATTAAATTAAATCGAAGTATTTAGCTCAAATAGGTAGTAAGACACGATGTTAAAAAATCATTCGAATCCGAATTTTGGGTTTATTTAGATTTGAAATCTTGAATCCTAAACCAATTCTTTAAATATTAAGATTTTAAACTTCGAATCCTAACAATATGTTTCAAACTCGGGTTCAAGATTTCTAATAGTCGCAAAGGCAATTTTTCCGCAATACAAACTAGTCAAATATTTGGCTCATAAATCAACCTTTGCAGGTGATTTTTTTTAGCACCGCGTTTTACTATCTGTTCGGGTTATAGACTGCCGATGACGGGGAGATCGAGGTTCGAATCGCGGTCTAGTGTACTGAGGATGGTTTTTCCAAATGGCTTTCCACTCTCCCTCCACGCAAATGCGAGTACACATTTTATAACTATAACCTTTCTAATCGCTTAAAACCATTAGCGTTATCAGTACATAAGCGTATAACACGTACGGGTAGTAAGTCGCGGTGTTAAACACCAAACTAGTACCAGACATCACATCGGGATGACGTCATCCGGGTTGCGTTATTCTGGTGACGGTACCTGTGACCTATTCTAATCCTTTCTCATCATGTCAGGAATAATGACCGCCATACTGACACCAGATGACACATCACAAGTATATTACATTGATTGGTGGTAATTGACACATAGTAAACGATTTTTTGGTTGAACGTAATTAATTTTAATATTTTGTGAAAATAATTAATATTTTATAAGTACAATAATCGCATCAGCAATAAAAGTGTGAATAATGCTTCTAATAACTTAATACTCACATAGGAAAATTACTCTATAGATTGGCTTTCCCATAGATTATTGCATAGACAAAATGTATTAACAAAACTATTATGTTTTTTGTTTCGTAATTGTGGCAACAAGATATTATATTGCATGAATTAATACAATAACAAGTATTAGACTCACGTTTGTATTTTCTTATAACTGGCCACCAAAATACATAAATGTGGTTTTTTTTTGGTAACTTATAGAAAGACTCTTACAAAAGATTAGTTTCAAAATAAATGTTATTTTGTAAACAAATGTGAATAAACACAACAGAACGCCGTTTATATAACGTCATCAACGGCCTTTGTTTCTTCTGGTCCGCCATATTAATTTGTGAAGAGAATGCATCCTTTTAGAATCTCTCGTTTACCAAACATTTTTAAGTTAACCATAAAAAATATAGAAAAAAAGAAACATTCAAGTTATTTTTATGCGTTTGTGTTCAAATGATATAAAAACGATTAAAAGAAAAATATATTTTAAAATAAATTAAGTTTCTGAACGTTTTGACTGTCAAAAGTGACAGCAAATCAAATTATGGTCTGGTAGATCATAATGGTTTGGTGAATGGACACATAAAAGTAGATCTGCTAACGTTTTCTAGCTCTCAATTACCACCACTCCAGTGGAAAAAATGCTTTTTTATTACTCCAAATCAAAATTATTCTTGTGGCCACTATTGGCCAGGACAAGGTTGCCCACAAAACATTGAGTTATCCTAATAAAAATGTTCAAATTTTGGAATAAAAAGTACAGACCCGTAAGAATTAAAAGTGGAATACTATAAGGAATTATAAGGGTGACCTGGTGGTCTAGGGGTAAGGTGTCGAAGTTTGGGTAACTTAATTTTTAAATTATTGATGTCCAAATAAGAGACACAAATACCACTTATCTAAAAAAATAGGAAATTAGGTTCTATTGATTTAAATATAGGCCTTATTTTAAAATAATTTTGAAAATAAGTGATTAATCCATTTTAATAATACAATTAATAGCTAACTCAAAAATATAATAAAAAGAATAAAATCGCTTAGATAAATGCCTTACGCTGGAATAGATGTTCAAGCAAGATGTTGAAGCAATTATCTATTTCTAGCTAATCAAATTTTTAAAAAAAATTAATAAAAATCTATTAAAAATATGATTAGTCCACAACCTAATACGTTCCTTATTAAAGTGACAAGAGCAATATTTGATTAGATCCAGAATTTAATTTATGAATAACAGAGTTGTGCGAGAGTAACTATTTTATTTATTGGTTAAATTTCTCTGTAGTACTATTCAAAATTTTACTCAATTAAATGTTTATATATATTGTTATTCAAAATTTGACACAAATTTCTACTCAGAGAGCACGTGTTTTTCAGCGAGATCAAACTAGTTCACTGTGTAACAAGCTTACAATTGAGGCAACCTAAAAAGTAATAATAATAATAATAAGTCACATGTGTCGGGGGTCACGTGTACTAAGTCGTCAAGCTAGTCTGGTTTATTTTGTTATGACGAGCGGGAAAGAATTCGAATTTTTTCCGTTCTCCCTCTCTTTCTAAAAAGTGGGTAAGTTTCTTATAAAAAATAATTCTACCTTCCTTATTCCTTTCCCATTCGTTTGGTTTGTCCTTACGAGTACTAAGACAAGGCACAGACAAAATTTTCCCTCTATAGATAATATATATTTATCTAATTCCGGGTTCATATATAATTAACGTAAGTGGGAATATTGATGATTATTATCACGATTATAGTGAGCTTCGAACTACTCGTAGCTCGCTTATTTTTACATCACTAAGAGATTAATAAAATCATTCTAACTACACATAATAATTATATCTAAAGATATCTTGTAAAAGTCATTAAATTTCAACTCCGCCAGGATTTGAACAGAAATCCCTCCGAAAAATGTGTTGTGCTGATTATCCATCTTTATCTGATGCACAGCCCAGCAAACACTTAAGTGATCCTGTCCATTGCTGTGGTTCCCTTGATATTTAAATCAAATAAACATTAGGTTTACGAACTATAGAAGGGTCTCTCTCACTTTGTAAATCAGTCCAGACCGGTAAGCAGGAAGGTAAGCAGATGGGCACTCCTCGTACTTCACTCCTCGCAGGACAGCTTCTCAATGTGGCCCCCGAGTCCTCGCCAAGTCTCGGTTGTATCAGGAAAATAGGTGTGCCGGGACGTCAACCCGTTTCAAATCTTATCTTTTTTTGCTCGCTTTACAAACATTACAATGAACAATGTTGTCAATTGAGGAAAGACTACAAATACGTAGAGACTCCAATATGTGGTAAATAAAATTATTTATTGGAGTCCGTTGAATAAAAAGTTGGATTTCGACATAAAAAGTCGAAAGGGGGAGAGGGGTGATCTATTTTTCTCAAAATCTTCTCTAACGGCTTTGAATACATTTTGCATCTAGACACTATTTAACATAACAAACAAAATGGCAACTCTCTCTTTACCATAAAAATGACTTTGAGGGCACTTTACCTAAGCAGACATTTCCAATTTTCATCATTTCTCCGCAACTATTTGAGATATGAAAAAACTTATCGTTGTAAAGTTTTAGTACTATTAACATTAAAAAAAAAATTAATAAATCAATAATTTCTGATCTATAAGCAAATAGGTATATGTTTTTTTTATGGAGGCCTTTGAAAATTTGTATTGATTGCTATGATATTTGGTGGATATTCCTCTTTTATCACTGTTTCTGTAACATTGTTTAGTATTTCATCTATGCTCTTTGGAGCAGTGTTCCTGCAACAAATTATATTATCTCATTTCACAAATCTTACTAAATCTATGTCCAATCTTACAATGTCATGTTATTTTATTCGTTAGGGCTTAAGATGAGGTTAAGTGACAAAGACCACTACTTTGGATTTTACAATGTTCGGTTAGAGCTAGCGTCTTCGTTAAAGTGCTCTTAAAGTTAATGCCAGGTCTATCTTCTGGTTAGCAATTTAACGTCCACATTAATTCCCAAACATTCCCCCATATTGTTTTATGACAATTGTTATTATTCAAGTGAGGTTACTTTATTATATTTTGAAAATTTTGGACACTTATTTATGGATTCTCTCGGTTTTAATATTGCCAACCTGTAATTAAAAAAATGTTTCACCAACGATCACCTAGTGATAGGATTGGGGTGTTATGATTTTAACTTTCAAATCATTTATATATACCTCTTTGGTGTACATGGTACGGTGTCAATATACCATTTAATTTACTCGTGTTCAATCCCGATCACTTTTAATTAATTTTTTAAGAAGAAATTACTCCCAATTTAACACCGAAATTTTAATAAATTAACTATGTGGAATTAATTCCTTCTATTTAATATTGCTGTTTAGTTTGGAATGTTCACGTTTCTTTTGAAAAAGTTTTTATAGGATGATTTGTAAGTCGTGGTACGACGTGGGCAGAGGTTTTCAATTCCTGATACTGAATTTTATCGTAACTATTTTGGCTTAGCCCTACAAACTCTTCTTTCCTATTAAAACTATGTAAATTCTTTTCAATGGTTTCACCCCAAGAGTGGTCGTTTCTTGTTGTAAATAGTTAATAGTAATTGACAATAGCTGTAGGTCTACCTATGTTTTATCGTCTTGTAATTTATTATGTGTAGGCCAGAATGGCTAGTATGGGACATGTTTTTTATTCTCTTTCTCCCCTTCAGTATACGTCCATAGTTAATTAAGGGTGGTTTTTATCTGAATTTTAAATTGTGTGCTTAAAAATTGACTATGACTATACTGTTTGGATATTTAATTATTTTGAAGCTTAAAAAATAGCGTTAAAATACACGTCTGTTTAAAATAAACAGTGTAGGTATACCCATCTTTATTTGCATAGAAAAAAACATATATTATAAACTTATATGTATGAATATGATTATTGAATAACATGACGTGTTATAAACAACAACATAAACATGTATTATACTTTAATCTGTTTTCCTCACAACTCCATAACTTCACAGACATTTAAATATTTACTTACAATCTATTGGTTCAAATTAAGCCAATCAAAATTTTTTGTAACAAATCTAGTGCTCCGAGAAGTTTAATGATAAGAACTATTGGAAGGCACCCGTCCGTAACTTGACTAGCACATCAAAATAGTATTGTAAAACGCAACACCAAGTTTAGCCAACGGTTATACTTTACGAACGGTTAAGTTACGAGAACTTTAGCGTGACATTGTAAGATTGGGCCTTTTAGTAAATGTATCTATTTTAAGATTAAAAAAATAGAGAAAAAATCTGTAGGGTGCACCGTACCGTTTATTTCTACTAAAGCGGGAACATAAATATTTGAGGAAAGGTTGAATTCAAGAAATTATTATTCAATGAAGTATGGACGTGGAAGGGAAGGGGGTGGGGGGGGGGGCAAGCAAGGATAGATAGATAGTGAAGAATTGATTAGTGATCTTGATAATTTTCATATGTTTATAGGTCAATCGGGGCTCAAAAAGGTATTTAACCTCAGGTAAGACCTGTAAGACAAGGGTAACCCCTCCAGGTGGGCCCAGTAAGACAAGGACAATGAAGTGTTGAAGTAGCCAGACGTTAACTTTACACTATTCATTCATTAAGTCATTCATATTGCGATTGGTTTACTGTAACTCTCCACTTTTACCTATCTTGGGAATATTTTTACCTTATTCTTCCATCGTTCACTATCTGATTCATATTCTACAGTCTTGGTCTTCCTCTTGAATTCCTACCTTCACCATCCCCTTCTTTATTATCTTCATAAAACCATCATGTCTCAGTATATGCCGTGCCATGTTAACTCTGCTTGGCTGTATACTTTTCCACAGTTTCCTTTCTTCATTTGCTTTTATTAGCATTCTGTATTTGATATCATCTCCATCAAATACATACTAACCATTCTTCTGTAGACCCCCTTTTCAAATGATTATAATCCTTACCTTTCAATCGTGGCATTGGTTCATGTTTCACATCCATAAATGGCAACGCTCCAAACATATGCCTTTAGGAAACTTTTCCATAGTCATGCTAGTCGAGATTAGTAATGTCTTCTTGTTATGAAAAACTTTCTTTGCCTGCGCAATTTTACTTATAATATCGGTCTTGCTCTTGCTATCTTCAGTTATTTTACTTCCTTGGCGGTAGAGCTCCATTACTTTCTGGGCATATACAGAAGGAAGAAGAACTTGTATGAGAGTAGTCTGGTAGCAGTGAAGGAAGCGAGATGGAAAAGTATGTTAGGGAACAACTGCGGAATAACC
This sequence comes from Timema douglasi, assembly GCA_901482245.1. Taxonomy (NCBI): domain Eukaryota; kingdom Metazoa; phylum Arthropoda; class Insecta; order Phasmatodea; family Timematidae; genus Timema; species Timema douglasi. Next base: position 154,134 of record CABEEJ010000219.1, read on the forward strand.
CGTGGAGGGTTCCATTTAAATAGTCACGGGTGAACTAAGTACCCCAGTTTCGATCACGACACTACAGCGCATTGTATAGGCACTGCGTAACTGCAGCACCCCCTATTTCCACTTGATATTATCGATGACATTTAATATAATGAGTACTTTTTTCTTTAATTCTTTATTTATTTTTGTAGTACAATATATATTACTTAAGCTTCAATAGCCATCCCTCAGTTTATGAAAAAGATACAAAAATCTTTGTATGGAGCTGTGCGCTTCACAGTGCCAGGGACGTGGTGTTTGACTGTTGTGCGCATGCGCACATAGGAGGGAGGTGGGGAGGAAGGTGAGACTGCCAGGTAGAAAGAGCACTGTTGCTCTCGTAGTGCCAGCTCTGGCGTAATGGTGGAAGGAAGTTTTTTTTTACTCAGCGTGTGTTGTGCTTAAAATCTGTTTACCATATTCTTGAGTGTGATAAAGTGTGAAGAGTGTAGAATTAGATTATTGTTCTGCTTCCAGCTATTCTATTTGATTAATTTTTTTCAGTTCTTTTATTTAACGGAAAGACTAAATGCGCTTGCAGTACTTTCAATGGAAAAAAATTTCCCAAATTGTCATCCTGAGATCAATGAGAAAATTATTAATCTTTTTGCGTAAATTAAAACAACAAGAATGGATTCATTTTTAAATGAATAAATCAAGCTTGAACTGTTACAATTTAAGTTGAAGTAAGTAAAACAGTTTGATTTTTTTGTTAAGATTTTATCAAGTTTCTGAATAAATTTTATTTTTATACATGTTTTTTTCTTTTTACACAATTTTAAAACAAAGGCTAAACATGTTCTGAAGCAGCACCCCCACTAATTTTAGCTACGATACGCCACTGCTACAATAACCAGAAAAATTAAGAATATTTTCTGAGTAGAATAGGTGGAGTTGTTCCTGGAGACGTTGCTTCCCGATGGCACCATAGAAGACGAAGACGACCAACATAAAAACATCAGAACACTGGTGACTGACTTATACAATGATGAAACTGAAGTCTATCCAGTACTCCAGGATAAGGTAAAGAAGTTCATAACTTCAATTAAGGAAAAACAAAGCGCCTGGATCAGATGGTGTCAAGGTTGAAGTGCTGCAGAAAACTGCAGATCGGATCACTCCATATGTCGCCCAGTTGCTGAATGAATACCTGGTACTGGCTAACGTACCAAATTTCTGTAAACAGAGTACGGCAGTTATTCTAAGCAAGAAAGAGGAGCAAAAACAACCCTACTTCCTAATTCATATAGACCGATATTCCCGCTGAACACACGTGGGGAGCTACAAGAAAATCGCCCCTGTGTAAGACGACAGAAACACCGCAAGGTGATAAGAATGAACCTAATAGGAAACTCAAGAACTAGGTACACGTTCGAGATATTTGTTGACATCTCGGGTGTGTTGGACAACCTGTGGTGGCGAACACTGAGTGAAAGAATAACATAAATAATGTGTCTTGGTAAATTGTATAACGGCTTTTTGAACTATTGCATTGAGAGGTACGCCACACTGAGGTGAGATTAGAATTGTAATTAGACTTAAAGAGTCAAAGATTGTGTACAGGAAATAAAGAAATCTAACCTTACTTCTTATAGTTTTATAATCATTTGATATAGTTCTCATTTACTGCACATCGATACTTACATATAGACTAGATGAATAGTAAAATATATAAGATTAACATTAATATTCAAATATAAATTCATTGAACGGGTTGTATCAAATGGAAACATTTACATACCATGAACCATTTGATAAATAATTGTATATATATATATATATATATAGATTTTTACAAACACCCTTGACATAAATAGAATGTATCACATAACACACCATTGGGGGGGNGGGGGGTAAGGGTATTAGAATATTTCCCCGAAACAACAGTTTACCTTGTCAAACGGCGTTCTTTAATGAGCTCTACGTGCCAGCAGACACAAACAAGGGTTGAAAGAGCACCACCCCCCCTTTCCTCATCTCCCATCATCCTTGTTTTTATTTGCTTTGATCACGGACCAGCCTTTATCCCACGATGGTTTCGTTGGGAACAAAATTCTCGTGTCCGAGTTGATGGTAAACCATTTTCCCGCGGACTGGACGATGACCGGGTAAAACAAAAGGCTGTATGGAAATATGTCTATAATAGGATTCTGGTAGGAAATAACTTTTAGAAGATATAAACTTTTTTTATCGTTGACATTGATAGCGTATATTCTATGTTATTAGTGTTATTTTACAGGCATTTATAATACACACAACATAGCTTGACGTATGCATATATTAAAATATTTTAGTAGTTTTCGTAACCGTCTGTGCTTGCTACAATATTTTCATTGCAACCAAATTTTCATAGTTAGACCATTTAAAAAAATAACTTTCTTATGCCAAAATTTATATAATTCTACTACCTTATTAGTATTATTTGATAGGTATTAATAATAATAATATTTAGCACCGCGTCTTACTACCCGTTCGGGTTATACGCTTTAAGTACTAATTACTCTAATGGATTAAGGAAATGAGAAGGTTGAATTAGAGTAAGTGGACCCGCATTTGCGTGGAGGGAGAGTGGAAAACCATTTAGGAAAACCACCCCCAGTTCACCCAACCGAGATTCGAACCTTGATCTCCCCGCCCTCAGTGGTTGAGCTCAACACGACAAGCGTTTTAGCCAACTAAGGTATTAATAAAATGTATAAAATGTGACAGCTGCAGATCACATAACTAACTGTAGCTATGAGTAAGTGAAGTAGAACTTCCAAGTTGTCAGATAAGGCTCTTTCTATGAAAATTGGACTATAAATTTATAAGTTAATAAAGGTTTTAGTTGAAAATAAAAGGTAATACTTCAAAAGTGTGAGTGGCCTGGCGGTCTAGGGGTAAGGTGTCAGAATTCTATGCTGGCGGCCGGGGTTCAATCCCCGGTCCCGGCATAGATTTACCTGATTACCAAACCCTTCCTTCACCTCTGACAAGACAAAGTGCGTATAACCCGAACGGGTAGTAAGACGCGGTGCTAATAATAATAATAATAATAATAATAATAATAATAATAATAATTCAAAAATGTGGGTATATTATTGTGTACTTAGAATAAAATTATGTTTCTTACAAGGATTAAAGATAAACTTCAACTAAAACTTGGGACAGCCAATGAAAACAGCTTGTCTTCCAAAAATATCACTCACACAACTAGATATAAATATTTATTTCCAGTGCAAATTTAACAAGTATTTTTAAATTCCAGGCTTATTATTATTATTAGCACTGCGTCTTACTACCCGTTCGGGTTATACGCACTTACGCTAATGTGTAATGGTAGGGTGATTGTGAAAATGGTAGGGTGATTGTGAGATGAAATGAAGGACCTACAGTTTAACGTGGAATCCGAACCACGGTGGAGGCCTGGCATTCCTCTAGGCTTATTAAATAACCTATATTATTATACACACACCTTCATTAACTCATTCACACATCACTTCATTTACCCAACCCCTGGGCTTGGAAACTTGATTTTTATCTTGGAAGAAAGGTTGCCCCTTATAGCCAGACTAATTTAAATGGGAAAATTTCAAATAGTACTCCGGAAAATAAGGGCCTATAGTTAAAAAAAAATTAGATGAGTTAGAAAATTAAAATTTGGCAGAAAGGTAGAGAGAGACAACTTCAGATAGCCAAATAAATTTTAAAATTTGAAATTTCGGAGAAAAGGGGGCGAGAAGTTCAAAATTACAAAACCTTATAGTACAGAGCTACTTTATTGTGTGTTAGAAAACTCAAATTTGCCAGGCAGGTAAAAATAACACTTTAATTACTATTAAGAGATGAAAACATTAAATTTGTATCCAGGATTTTAGAAAAAACAGGAGGAAGGTGCTTAAATAGGGGGAAAAATCACTTTTGGGTGTATATAAAATTCAAATTTAGCAGGTAGGTAGAAAGACAATTTCAGACCACCATGTTCATCTTAAAATTTGAAATTTCTTATCAGTGTAAATGGAATGAGTGTTACAATTTCCAAAACTAATAGAAACAAATATTTTTTTATGTGTGGTAAAAGACTGAAATTCTTCTTAAAGGTGTGAAGACCACTAAAATAACCATAAAATAAAGAAGATTTTGAACAGAGGAAATAGGGAAGGGAAGTGGGTAGGGGCTCATGTACAAAAAAACTCTTTGACAGGAAAGTATAAGGATTACTACAATAACAAAATAAGTGTTAAATATTACTATTTATAAAGGGGGATTGGAAAATGGTATTTCTCAAAATTTCCAAAACTAAATTAATAAATCACTTTTAAATGTGTTAGAAGATAGAAATTTGTCTTGTGTGAATAGGAACCACCCCAACCACTAAGGTCTGATCTTTAAATTCCAAAATGAAGCACTAAATTAGCTGAAAATCTTTCCAAAATTATGACCAAAAAAATGCGAAGTTTTTAGAATGGCAACGTCCCAATAAACCATAAAATATGTAATCTTTGGAATTTCAAAATAAAGGGTGGGAAATTGCTAGTTAAAAACAATTTTCGATTTAGTAGAAAAACTTAACTTTTTAGTGGCAGAAAAAAAAAAGCTAAAAATATAAGAAAACAAAGATTAAATACTTTTTTAAAGAGGATAAATTTGTGTGAACGCACCTTTCTAGCTGCGACATAATTATTAAAATTAACAATTTTAAAGACATAACAAGGTGAACCGTTATGCGCCTTTGAAAACCATGATGCTATTATTAATTATATTTCTGTAACATTGTGTATAATTTATTTATTCCGAACTATGATGCGATTTTTTCAACATATTTGTTAGTGTATTTCTTTTGTTGACTGTTTGCTGCCTTTTCCTACTCTTCCGTAACCCTTCCCATCTTTCCTTAACCTTTCCTTATTCTTGGAGGGAATATGATCAAGACACGGTCCACCCCAATCAGACAAGTAAAGTGAAGGTGAGTTGCCTCTGCCTTTACTAATTCCCATTACCATACAGTCCATTTGTACGTGTTTGTAACACTGGTCCTTCAAAGGTTTTTAGTTTGTCCTTCATCATCAAAATTAAATACAATATTTATGTATTGGTTTGTTTATCTTAGTTTATTATCGTGATTTGCTAATGGATTGCTTTTGTTTGTGCATTCAGTTTGTGAGAAAATATTTTGTATCAAATATTTGATTAATTTGTATTTATTATCTACCATGATTTGTTTGTGATTGCCATAATTAACTCAGAATTTACAACTTGGAACCAACAAAAATGGGGCAGCCGGTTGTTAAAATTACTAATTGGATACATTTGGAGCATCGAGCTGTATTGAGCATGAACTTGGACTTTTATGAAGATGGAAAATAAATATTGGAGAGCTTTGAAATGTGGTGCTGGAGAATACTTGGGAAAATCGGATGGACAGACAGGGTGACAAATGAAGTCCTAAGGAGAACGGGGAGAAGAGAAGCATTTTGTATGTGATTTCTCATTACAAAGCAAACTGGATCAGACACATCCTTAGGAGGAACTGTATTCTGTACTACGCCATAGAAGGGAATTTTGAAGGAAATCGGTAAAGTCTAGGAGATGAAGGATCAGGCAGAGGGAAGGACGCATTGGTGGTGTAAGTTCACTGACAAAAGAAATATACCTGTTGTAAGACATAGCACATAATAAAAAAAAGTGTTGGTACTGCTTAGTCATGCAAAGAACGGGTAAAACTTTTAGTGTTATGATAAATCAAGTGCAAAGCTCAACTAGAATGAAATACACAACCCTCTGTAAATCCCGGGACTAGCATTCGGCAACGAAATAATTATGGACTCGTCAGTCTTAGAATGAAGTGGATTTTAGACGATGGAGGAAGTCAAGGTTTGAGTCTTGGCCGAGAGCAGTATGGGGTGTTAGTTTACATGCAATTCATCGGTTATTACTGAGATTTTCTCATCACATCCGCATACTACTGATAGTGAAAAATTTTCCATGCTTACTTACTAGGCCCTAGATTATTACTTATATATATAATATTTAAGCATATATATATATACTTAAATATATTTATTAATCTAAATATTTTAACTAAATATTTATAGACATAATAAATACATATTTATAAATGTATGTGTAACATTTGTTGAATTTACAAAAATAATAACAGTACTATTATCTACAAAATATTTATTATTGGTTAATGAAACACACCTCAGACAGCTGTAATCGAAACGTCCCACCCCACTTAACCCTCAATAACACGCTAGGACCGAAACAACACGACTCACCCAAATCTACTAGCCGAGTCGACTGACCGAGTCAAGCGAGCTCTGGAATAGTTCCGGCCTCATTCACCGCCGCCGCTTCCACCTTAGACCAGAATCGACTATAAGCTTCCAGAAGAATCTAGATTGACCTTCTCCAAGGTTCTGGCACGGAATAGAAGGAAGCCATCACGCGTATATCCAATAGTTTATCCTCCCTCCCCTCCCTTTTACTATCTTGCACACTTCATCTGTTGAGTGAATATATAGCGCTGTATTTTCCTTGGAAAATTACTCTTGGTTGGACTTTCGTTGAGGGCGTTTCTAATCCAATAAAATGCAAGCTATTAAATTCCTTTTCAGCCACTCATTCAAAATTATCTTTTCAGCGTGTTGATATTGAACTTAAATCTTTTGGCTCAGAATTCTTGTCGGATACAAACATCTAATTTAATTAATTTGTTAATATTGATAAATATTTGAATAAATAGCTTGTCGAACAAAGTTAATAAATTTGTAAAATAATTGGATTGCTAACTAAATTAGTATTAAAGCTAGGAAAACTTAAGATTCGTATTATAGTTCTAATCAACTTATAAAATATGAGTCTTTTGTACTTTGGTATAGAAAGAGAATCAAGGTTAGAAAGATCCAGTTTGGGTTTCGTATCGGCGAACATAATTGTTAGTATTAAAATGTTTAAAATATGGAAATCTTCTTATCTAAAACAATAAATTATTAAATCACTAAAATAAACTATGGTTAATTTTAGTAGTGATGCTATTCTAAATTAAATAGTTTTGATCGAGTCTCTTTTAAGTACACGTTATGTCGTAGCTTATAAACTCTTATACAAAATGTTTTGTTTTCATAATGCCAAATTTGATGAACAAATTATAGTTTTTGTCATTTAATTATTAGGATTTTATCCTTATGGCATATAACATTAGGTATGGAAATATGGTAATACTTTGTACGTAAAACGTAACTTTGTCACTAATTGGGAGAAAATTAATAATGTCTTAAGCAATATATTCCTATTAAATGAAAATTTTGCTTTGTATACTCTTAACAAGAACGTTAATAGTTTCAAGTTTGTATGTGGTTCTGAAATAATTGTATTTTGAGTATGAGAGTCGGTTGGGCTCAATTGTTAATGATATTGCAGTTTGTTCTATTTATTCTATCATATAGTATTGCCTGTTGTGATTTTAGGATCTATGATACTGTTATAGATCAAACAGTACGTTTTATGAAAATATGAATTATTAAATTTGATTAAATGTTTATATCATTTTAATATATATAAACCTTTATATACCATTTTAAAATGAATATTTTTCTACCAGATAAATATCAAAGACAATTTTCTAATTGGACTTCTCTGCTATGCGATATACTTCGCCTGATCAGCTACCGGTTTTATCTTTTATTGTATATATATATATATATATATATACACATACATAGATACATATATATATATACATATATATATATATATATATATATATATATATATATATATATATATAGAGAGAGAGAGAGAGAGAAAGAGAAAGATAGTTCCTTTTTGGCAACTGAGGTGTTGTGTGAAGAGATCCGGCTTAGAACAGTTATCTTATATATAAATATATATATATATTTGAGTGTTGTTCAAAAGGGGTCATTCTGCAATTTCCTTATTTTCTTGCTATTGTAATGTTGCACGTCCTTACTTTAATCCCCTAAGGATGAAGGATGGGTACATATGGATGTATCAAATAAATATGTATATATAACATCATGAACAGCTTCAAGCCACTGGCCGTGTCTGTTTGGAACAAAACCTCCTCCACCGCCTTCTCTCTCTCTCTCTCTCATCTCCACCTTGATCCAGTCCTCTCCTCTTTTCTCCACACTCCTCCTTACTACCTTCACCCATCTATCTCTTGTTCTTCCTTTCGACCTACTACCCCCCCTCCACTTTCATAACCAACACACTCCTGTGCATTCTTTCTCTCTCCATTTTTCTCACATGGCCATATACCCCCTTAGTCGTGCCTTTTCTATCCCGTCCTGGACTGGATCTTCCTTTAATATTATTCTTGTTCTTTTATTTCTCATCCTATAAAATTTTGTCACACTGATCCTGATTCTCATAAATCTCATTTCACTCGCCTGCATTCTGCTTCCATCTTGTTCCTTCATTACTCTCGTTTCTGCAGCGTACGACAATATTGTAAATTGATATATTAATAAATATCTTAATATATATATATACATATATATATACATACATATATATATACATATATATATACATATATATATACATATATATATATATACATATATATACATATATATATACATATATATATACATATATATATATATGTGTCCTGGTGTGTCGGTGCATCGCCTCACCCCCCTAGTGGTACGGGTAACACTACACTGGCCGATAAGGCAGCCTCTATAGTAGGGATACTGGTTTGTAAGAACAGTGCAAGAGTGCTCAGGGTAAGACTGAGAAATGGCTGTACTTGTTGTGTACGGTCTAAGATATGCCAACACCGATTGGTACAGCATTCTTACCGTAAGCAGCGAATATTTTCATGGATGGTGGGTATGATCAAGGTGTATATATATATATATATATATACCTTGATCATAGTATATATAACATATACCTAATCACGTTGTCCCCTTACGGGGTAGGCAAGACTGTGCATATAGCTCAAAAAACAACTCCGTACTTAATTCATTCACACTAACTTTCTCCACACTTCCCTATCCTTCCATACTCCCATTTCTTTAAATATATATATACATAATGTTTAAATATCTAGGTACATATATATATTATTGTGAGGTATTTAGGGTAGACTTTATGAACCCAACTAATTAAAAAATCCCACAGCTTACAGTCCAACTTAATTCTCACAACACCCAATTCTAGCCATCTCCCTCTCTGCTGTCATTTATTCACCTCTGTGAAAAAGAAAGCTCAAATTTAACCAATCATAAATTTATCTGCTCAGACGGGAATGGAGGCCGGTACCTTTTTTTTTTATCTCTAGGCAGACGCACAACGGATTGAGCTAAGGCTTCGGATAGTACGTAAAATTAATGACATAAAATAGAAAGTATAAATCCAAGGCATGCACTTTATTTTTCACTTATTTTACACGTTTACACTTGTTTATTCAACATTTTTACCCCCTTTTTTCTTCCTGCCTAAGCGTGAAATGAGGTGTAATGTAAACTGCGGTGCATAGCTTTACAAGCGGTGAGAAAGAGGGAACTGTGGTAGGATGGGGGGCTGAAAAACACACAGAGGGAAAGCTAAAGGGTAGTCGAGGGGTAGGGGGGGACCCCATCTATTCTTTGTGTTAAGTTTTAATGACGTCATTAGCAGCCATGTTGTAAAGGACTGAATGGCAACAAGTCTACTTTATAGGGGGAATCTTTGGTTGCCACTTTTGGGGTTTAGGTGAAAGATAATGGCATATTTCAGGAGGATAGAATGTCTATATTCCTTATTATTTATAGTTTTAATAATATAAACATATCTATATGCATTCGTTCTTGCTTCCAGTCCGTGTTATACGAAAAGTTACACTAAAGCTTGATTCACAAGTTTGCCGAAGATTGAGAGCATACTATGCTCGAATGGCGTGGCAGTTCACACATTAGCAAACATGTATGTTGACCCATAATTCTTTGTAGCACAAGCTTAAAATATATGATTGTCAATCTATTAAATTTTCTAGCGGATAAATGATGGGTGTCTTTTATTTATTACGTTGTTTTGTTGGCACAGAACGAGAACGTCACTCAATCCTCAACGGGCTATTTAAAATCATTCCCCAACAGTAGACGTAGAGGTCTACTTGTATTTTGATTTATAAACGCATACGCATTGATTGAGTCAGTTGGTTTCGAATTTAGATTTTTTTTTTTTGCACGCAGATTTTTATGGAGAAGCATCGACAAAGCTGATATTGGTTTTACAAATACGGAGCAACTAAGCGGCTAACGCTGATTTATTGTGCTTGGTTTATAGCTCACCACGTGACCACATTTCTGTTCTGCTCTTGTTTTAAGGTGAGTGTGTGAATCCACACTAATGGGGTAGGGTTCACAGTAGTGGTAGAACATCGAGAAAATGTACTTGGTGACCTGGTGGTCTAGGGGTAAGGTGTCAGACTTCTATGCTGGCGGCTGGGGTTCAATCCTCGGTCCCGGCAAAGATTTATCTGATTACCAAACCCTTCCTTCACCTCTGACAAGACGTCTTGTGAATGTGAGGAATGCCAGGCCTCCACCGTGGTTCGGATTCCACGTTAAACTGTAGGTCCTTCATTTCATCTCACAATCACCCTACCATTACACATTAGCGTAAGTGCGTATAACCCGAACGGGTAGTAAGACGAGGTGCTAATAATAATAATAATAATAATAATAATAATAATAATAATAAAATGTACTTTCTTTTATGTTGAAGGAAATACCATTCAGGAAAATAATAGCACCCTCAGCATACTCGCTCGTGATTCGAACCCTGATCTCCAAGTCAACGGCAAAGCGGACCATAGTAAACTCACACCTCAATTTGTGTGTAAAATTTATTGGGTACTTGTTAGTATTGATTCAAATAAATTTAAAACTATATCTACCTTACATATTAGGAGCTTAGGGTCGTTAAAGGAAGAATTTTATCAGTTAAAAATGTTACTAAGGGATTAGGCTATAGTCGCGGGACTATTATCCACGGAAGTTATTAGTACACACCTTTTTTCAAATCACACGATAGTAGACTATAGACTCTTGTGGGTAAGTGTTGTTACGTAGGTGTCAACTGCTATACAGTTACACTCAGATAAATATCAGGCCTCATTTCTGGACCGGCCAGCGATCCAGAGTGGTGGACTATTTCCCTGTGTTGTTGAGTGAAGTTGGCAAAATAATTGAATGATTGATTGATTAATTAAATCGAATAAATATATCTGGAAGAAACAACTTGTCTTACAAAGATATATCCAGGCTTCTATTAATATACACAGGGGTAAGGAATTTAAATTTAACGACTGTTTATCGAAGCAAACTGTGCGTGATGTGTTGCATCCTTTCGTTAAGCCGCTGGTACAGTTTGATAATTGTGGCTTAGCTCGTAATTTTCCATCATAGCTAAGTCAGTAGTATATGATTATAATGATATAGGCGTCACAAATTCAAATTTAATAACATCCAAATTTTTATTTTATTTAATCTTACTGAATACTTTAACCTTTAAAATCTGAAACTGTATTAATATAAGGTGGTTCTTATTTTTAGATCTTTATGGAAAAAAAACATACGTATTAGTTGAGCCTGTATATATTTAATAAAGGTGACCTAGTGGTCTAGGGGTAAGGTGTCGGACTTCAGTGCTGGGGTCCAGGGTTCAATCCTCAGTCCCGGGACAGATTTATCTGATTACCAAACCTTTTCTTTACCTTTGATAATACGCGTATTAATCACAACTTGTGAATGTGTGGAGTGCCAGGCCTCCACCGTGGTTCGGATTCCACATTAAACTGTAGGTCCTCCATTTCATCTCACAATCACCCTACCATTACACACTAGCGTAAGTGCGTATAACCCGAACGGGTAGTAAGACGCGGTGCTAATAATAATCAATATCAATATCTTTATTTAAAATACCTAACAAGCCAAACTAAAATCTGCACATTATTTTAAAATATATTTTATGAAGGTGATTATGGAAAAAAAATATGTCTGGATTTCAGAACATGAAAAATAAAAAAGGGCTAAGCAAGCTAATTATTATTGGAATAATGAGACCTTTATACGGGTTTTAAAAAACTTTGAGAAATAAAAAATTAATACTATAACTGACACACATTTGTTATTAGGAATTTTTACTTTCTCATATCAAAAGAAATTATTGTATTTTGAATAAAAAAATCGCTCCTGAGATTATTATGAATCTTTAAGTTTAATGTGAACTCATACCACCCCTTTAACCCCCCGAAAAAATGGATTTTACTTTTAGGTCTGTCCCCATGTCTGTCCCTGGCCACGAATACAACACGGTTTGATGGATTTTGTTCAAACTCATTATTTATATTTTATAGAATTATACATCGGGTCCTTTTTTATTTTGACCCTATCTCTCAAATAACTATTAAGGTTAGCTTATTGATGAGTGATTTTTTTTAAATAACATTTTTCCAAAATTAGCTTTAATGATTTTGTTTAAAATTTATATCTAGGAAGTGTTTGACCTTTTGAATAATACTGTGTTCTTGGTTTTGGGATAATAATTCGTTAAACAGCAGTTTAGTGATGAGTGATTCTAGAAAATTATAAATATCTCGAGGATGGCCTTAAGAATTTGATTTAAAATGGATTCCAACAAAATGTAATATTTCTAGTGTTTGGAAAAATAATAATTTGAATCGACTACGCTAATAATCATTTATAAATCTAATATCAAGGATATATTTCTTTTTTTATATAAAATATTGACTAACAACATAATCATTTTTAAGGTTTTATGATAATGTATCTGAGGCAAATAAGGGCCAGAGTCTAATGAGGCCCGCTTTAAAAAAAAATAACAGCTACCGTGAGTTGCGCAGGTTGGTTTTTTTCAACACATACCAAAGACACAGTACAATGTCAACTCAGTGGAGCGATATTTACTAGCGGCGCCATCTTGTCAGTTTGGCCAAGACCTTTGTGTGAGGTGGTTGTGTCTCCCCGTTTTATAAGAGTGCGACGTTAAAATTCTTAAGTTTTATTTGATATCTTGTTCTTTTCACATTGATTTTATATTACAATTATTCTTTCATTTTAAAGTTTTATAACTAAGATTGTTTTAATTGATTTGAATTCATATTCTACGTGAAAATAGTTGTAATATAACCTATTATTTCGCGGCTAATAAGGCCTTGTAAGTTTGTTGGTGGGCCTTATTAAGCCTTTAAATGATACCGATTACATTAGTTTACCCAAAAGTGATGTAGTTCATAATCAAAAAATGTTAAAGACAGCAAACTTGTATCAGAACTTTTCAGAAATAAATGTTACTTCTTTCTGGTTGGGTGAAAAAGAAAAAAGTAGTTACTTTATTATCTATAATTTAAAGATTTTAATTACATTTTTCAATTTTTCAAATTGTTAAATTTTCTTAATAAATATGTATAGTATATTTCTTGATAATATATATATATTATCTAAAATTCTTTATTATTAAATATATACACAATATGTGATTTTTTAGTGATTATATGTTATAAGACTTCAATTTTAAGGGGCAAATAAATACTTGAGAATAATAAACCTGAGTGTTTTAGCAAGGAATAGAGTAAAAGAGCTGAGTGCAAAAGGATTAAACTCTATAATTTGTGATTTTATTTTTTGGTGATTGATCGTGATAGTTACTTTTTTTGTTGCTATAGGCCTCTGAAAATGTCAGAAGTCAAGAAGAAACGGGGTCTTTGGACTGATGAAAGTCTGGAAGCAGCTATTAAATCTGTACAAAGAGGACTACTATCTCAATGTGGAGCGTCAGAACGCTGTGGAGTGCCTAGAAGAACATTGAGGAACCATTTGAATACAGAGAAGAGGACGAAAAGCTTAGGAAGAACGAATGTACTAACAAAAGAACCAGAGAAGAACTTGGTAGAAAGAATAGTAAAGTTTGCTTCATTTGGTGTCCCTTTAACTCCAAAAGCCATACGAAGGCAAACTTTTATATTTTGCGAACAAAATTAAATTTAGAATAACTTTAATAAAGAAAGTTGTCTTGCGGGGGAAAAGATTGGTTTAAGTGGTTTTTAAAGAGAAACCCAAAAATTTACAAACGTAAAGCCCAATTTTTGAATACTGCTCGAGCTCAAAAACTAAATAAAACCATTGTGAAGCAGCACTTTGATGAAGTCGAGAAGCTTTATGAGGAGTTAGACATTAATAATCATCCAGAACACCTCTACAACACGGGATGAAAAGGGATGTCGTATCACGATACATAAACAGCTATCAGTCTTAGCGCAAAAAGGTTCTCGAAGAGTACATAATATGGTTTCTTCAGAACATGCATAGAGTTCCACTGTTGTTTGTGTAAATGCAGTAGTGGCTGCTATTCCCCCTAAGATTATCTTCAAAGGTAAAGGCATAGTCCTGAGTTCGATAACAATTGGCCTGCTGGGAATTGAGTAAGAATGGCACCAAAGGGGAGCACGACTACACCATTATTCATTGAATCTATTAACCATCTTGGAAAACACATATCCTGTAAAATGTCTCCTGATTTTTGATGGGGCATCGTCGCACTTAGATTATCTTATAGTTGACGCTGCAGAGAATAATAATATTTTGTTGTACTTCCTTCCTTCAAACACCACTCACGAGCTAAAGCCTCTTGACAAAGCTGTCTACAGATCATTCGAGATCATTGAGGCCAATAACTCTTGTTGTTCATGTTCCAAAAGCCTGATAAATGACTGACCAAAGCGCGTTTTAATACAGTTCTGAGTAAAGTCTGGTCAAAGTGTATGGCCCACGGTAATATCATCAGTGGATTCAGGGCAACTGGCCTGTATCCATTTAATCCTGACATCATCATTACTGAAGAAGTGTTTGCACCATCTGTATTAACAGAAATTCCTGAGCCAAATTCTCAATGTATGAGAACTGAAGAAGATTCTCAAGATATTTCACCAATTCTGACTACTTCTGGGTTTGTTAGATTCCCAATATTCTGATAGCGAACCCGAGCCTTTTGCTGGTCAGCCAAGACATCAACATCATCCTCTTCGAATCTAAAGCTTATCATCTTCAGATTCCGACAGTGAAATTATTGAGTCAGTGCCAAGATGGGAACAGACATCAGAAGAGCCCGCAACAATAACAGTACCAGTAAGAACATCTTCTAATCCTCCACCCGATATTTCAGATAAATCCGATGATGATATTCCATTGGCAAATATAAAAACAAAGGATTTTTTGAAGTTCCCGTTTCAAGATTTAATGCCAATGCCAAATTATGCAGTTGTGAAGGCAAAACCACGAAGAAAAACATTAAATTATCAGGGCCAGAGAGTGACCAAAGAACTTTTCAAAGAAAGGGATAGTAGTAAAAAGACGGCTGCCACTAATAAACAGGAAAAAAACAAAGAAAGGTAAAGGAACAAATAGACCGTTGAAAGAAGGATGGTATTGTCATGGATGCAGAGAAGAAAAGGTTGCTGATATGAGGCAATGCTCACAGTGTCTTCAATGGTACCATGAAAAATGTGTTGGCCTCACCAAAGAAGACCGTGACGTATTTGTGTGCTGTTTTTAAGATAAAATTATGATTAAAGATTATCTCAACTTAGTTTCTATGCAAAAGTGACAAATAATTGTTATTTTATTTTTCAAATATTTGATTTCGTTTATGGGCTTTATTAAACTATCATAATTTAATAAGGCCCAAATATAGTGTTTTATCAAGAGTTGGTTAAAATTTGAATTATTTTAAGATTTGTTCTTATTTATGTTTTTTCTAATTAGTAGTAAAAC
This sequence comes from Timema douglasi, assembly GCA_901482245.1. NCBI lineage: Eukaryota > Metazoa > Arthropoda > Insecta > Phasmatodea > Timematidae > Timema > Timema douglasi. The sequence goes on from CABEEJ010000219.1 coordinate 169,952, forward strand.
AAACTTTAATATGAACATTGTAATTTCCATTAATCCTAACACTATATAAATTATTCTATTTTTAAATAAGGTGGGCCTTATTCGCCTCAGGTAACTTATTTGGGTCGATTGTCGGCGAATCACTTTGATGTTTAATTAAAAGCTTCCAAAGATATTAAGAGGAAAGGAAGAAAGGATAAGATTTTTGCACACATTGATTAAATGAGGTAGGAGGTAATAACCCCTTATTGTTTTATCTCTTTTTTTAAGATTGTCTGGTGTTTTTACACGCTATTAATATTATTATTTATCATCACGCACAGTTTGTGGTTTATTTATATTATACTGAATTCAACTGGGCTGCAAATTTTATGTTTCGCTTAAGGCGCAGGAAACCCTTGCACCGGCCCTTAAGAGTACACAATTCAAAACGGTTTTACAAACTTAAGCACTTCATATGGATGTCACGAGAACCTAATCTTCACTTTGTTTGGAACTCATGCACTCCTACTGTAACGATACTGATTTGGACCCCTCTCATATATTTAAAACGTTATGGATGAAGAGTATTTTTCTTTAAAGTATTGTATATAAAATATTCTTTTAATACTTCATCCATGGAGAATCACGCTATTTTCAGAAATAATGTCAAAAGGATTACACAGTTAAAACTTATTTTTTCTTTCAAAAGTAAACTCCGCAGTATTTACCAAAAAAGCAACTAACGCTAGCTTCCTCTACCCAATAGAAAGATAGCCTTCATAACACCTGTCGCCAGGACTATTTTGAGTTGTTGGTTCTGTCACTGGTCACGAGGGGTCCAAGGGGAAAGAGGTAGGTAATATATAAGCTGCTTGTGCGTATGAACATACACAGAGAGTGCCAATATTATTATCAGCACCGCGTCATACTACCCGTTCGGGTTATACGCACTTACGCTAATGTGTAATGTTAGGGTGATTGTGATATGAAATGGAGGACCTACAGATTAACGTGGAATCCTAACCACGGTGGAGACCTGGCATTCCTCACATCCACAAGATTTCTTGTCAGAGGTGAAGGGAAGGGTTTGGTAATCAGATAAATCTTTGCCGGGACCTAGGATTGAACCCCGGACGGCAGCATAGAAGTCTGACACCTTACCCCTAGACCGCCAGGTCACCCTTAGAGTGCCAATACAAATTAACAGTGCCGGTACCATAATATAGCAGTAGCAGTAATTCACAGTGCCAATAACTGAAATCTGTAGTTCAACTAAGCTGTGTCATATAAACTTATATCTTCAGTGCCGAAGATAAAATAACTTTAATAATAATATTTAGCACCGCGTCTTACTACCCGTTCGGGCTATACGCTTTAAGTACTAATTACACTAATGGATTAGGAATTGGGAAGGTTTAATCAGCGGTAGTGAACCCGCATTTGCGTGGAGGGAGAGTGNGTTCACCCGACCGAGATTCGAACCTCGATCTGCCAGTCCTCAGCAGTCGAGCTCAACACGACAAGCGCGTTAGCCAACTGCGCCACCGAGGCGGGTTAACTTTAATAAATCGTGTGCAACATTAAAGGTCTCATTTATTAAATTAAAATATCTGATAATAATTCCGTATCATATCAATTGGCGCTCGATCACGGGTCTATAAATACCAATTATCTCACAATACAAATCTAGTACACAATTACTTAACAGCAATTTCATACCGCTTTAATTAGTGCTCGATCACGGGGCAGTTAACAACTAACTAAACAGTATCACTTCAATCGGTTCCTATTGCCAACCTGTAACGTTTTAATCGATGCCCAACGCGGACCGATTAATTAAATATCAATATAATCTATGCCCAACGCGGACCGATTAATTAAATATCAATATAATCTATGCCCAACGCGGACCGATTAATTAAATATCAATATAATATATGCCCAACGCGGACCGATTAATTAAATATAATACTACTTTTAAAAAGAGTTCTAGCTTTGGTTTATTTACGTCAGAGAATAGCTTGCGCTAGATTTATGATGTAGAATATATTCTGGTATTTGAATCCCATCACATATCACATCCTACAAGCGGGATTTAAAAAAAGTCTCCTGAATTTTAACATCCACACATGGTCTATTCTAGAACAATAGAAGGGCATTGGCGCTTATCATAGCGGGATTCTGATCCAGGCTTTGGTGCACTTAGAATGGTATTCCACTTGCAATATCCTCTGTAGTTTCCCCATCCATTCTTCACGTTATTGGGGCCACATTTTAGAAAAACTACTCTCCTTAACCATATCCCTTAAATGATCCCGTGAACTACCTTTGAGTTAAAAATAGCATTCAAAGAAATGTACTAAGTTATATATAATAAAACATACCATATATGTGTTTAACACCTTATTTATTTAGACCCGCTTCGGTGGCTGCGTGGTCTAACGCGCTACTCTCGTGTTTGACTAGACCGCCAAAGATAATGACATTAGGGTTCGCTGAGGGTGATTTTTCCTAAATGGTTTCCCCCTAACCTTCCGCACAAATGTGTGTGCACCTTATCTCAATCAATCCTTCCTAGTTCCTAAACCATTAGTGTAATCGGTACATAGACATACAACCCAAACGGTTAGTAAGACGCTGTAATTTAAAAAGCCTTATTCATACAATTAGCTAATTATATAGTCAAAGTATTTATCTCCTCTCACTCGTTTTATAATTAAATGTCTATGAATCCAATATAATTTATATAAAACATTTTTTATATGAATGAATCGAGAGACGTGCTTATTTGGCACCTGAACAAAAACAAATTAGCCCCGCTCCCTCACCCCCCACCCCACCTACTCTTACCTCAACCTATTTTCATGCATGCATCTTAGGTGTCGTGCCTATGCATAAAGATGGCAGCACTGCACTATCATTTCGTTTCAAAATAAAGATGGCGACGTTGCTCTAACGACCTTATCCTATCCCGCCCCTGTTTTACATATGAGGGTTGTTGAGCCCTAGAATGGAGGGTTGGGGGAGGGGGAGGCGTTTCTCGTTGAAACCTCGTAAACACAATTAGGACATATTTAATTATTCTCGTTGGAGTTCGCTTGGCTTCATCTAATTAAGACTAAACAATCTTTGTGGAAGCTATTGTATTATATTTCATAAATATTCTTTCAAGACAAGAACATAGTATTGATTGTTTAATGTTAACCGGTGGACACGCGGATTAAACATCAGACTCGTCTAGTTTGGTTTACCAGTAACGGAGTGTTTGGCTAACGTATCTCAGTTGGCTGCTATGAGGGTAGCTTTTATTAACTGGTTAACCACTCTCTCTTCACCGAAGTTCCGGTACATTTCCTCTTAATGTCACCTTCTTAATGCCTACCACATCAGTTTAATTATATGTATGTAACCCGGATTGGTTATAATACTTGTATAAAAGACTAAAATCCTAATCTCTTAAACTCTCCGCCTTGTATTTTGATTGGCGGGGAGTTCAGGGCTCTAATCCCTGTCGAGTGTACTGGGGGGGGGGGGGGTTTCAAAAAAGGTGTACCCACCTCCCCCCCAGCAAAACTGGGGAAACCACAATCTAAAAGTNGTGCGGGGGGGGGGGGGGTATACCTAAAGGGTTTCCCACTCTCTCTCCACGCAAATTTGGGTACACATAATTTAAATTCAACCTTTTTCATCTTTAACACATTAGTGTATTTAGTAAATTATGCGTATAGTTCAAACGGGTGGTAAGACGCGTTTAAAGAAACAAACTCGGCGGTACATTTCGCGTACCCTTCGAAGTCCTTCAGGCCCCTAGGGGTATGTGCACCACTGTTTGAGAAACACTGTATTATAGAGAGTCGGTCGATACGATAAAACACAAGGGATACTCACGAACGTGACGATATGTGCAACTACCTGCCTCGGTGGCGTAGTTGGCTAACGCGCTTGTCGTGTTGATCTCGACTGCTGAGCATGGGGAGATCGAGGTTCGAATCTTGGTCGGGTGAACTGGGGTTGGTTTTTCCTAAATGTTTTTCCACTCTCCCTCCACGCAAATGCGGATTCACTTCTTCTAATTCAACCTTCCCAATTCCTAATCCATTAGAGTAATTAGTACCTAAACCGTATAACCCGAACGGGTAGTAAGACGCGGTGCTAAGTATTATTATTATTATTGATATGTGCAACTATGACGCGTAAAATGCCCAAACTAGATGCTCAAGTCTCACCATGGAAGATATAAACGAAGTTCCCTGATTTGATCCTATTGTTACGAACCGTCAACGTTTTCCGTCCCCAGTCTAGATCCTCCAAGATGGCAGCCTGTCGTCTCCAAGGCCTGACATACAGAAACTTACACCCGAATATGTTCTAGAATATTTCTACGGGCGCATTTGGTATTCCTGCTACGTTGGACATGAAGACACACTTCTTTTTCTGGCAATGTCTAGGCGTTCAAGGAACAGACAAAATTCAAAACTTGCTTGGATTTCCCTTTCTTTTACTATCTGTCTTTTTTTTATATAAAAAAAAGAAAGTGAACTCATTCGCGATTCCTATTGTAACCTCGGTTCTTTTTAAAAAGTTTCTTTTTACCAGATGTTGACGTTTAAAATTATTCGTTGGTGCCAGAAAGCTCAAACCCCGTATCTTTGACCAATTAAATCATTTTATTTGCTTATCATATATTTAAAAGCAGGTTCATTATTTACACAAGACTTAAATTTAATTTCTCAATAGAATGGACTGCCGGTGACTGGGAGATTGGGATTTGAATCTCAGTTGGGTGTACTGAGGTTTTATTTCATAAATGGTTTTATCAATCTCCCTATATATAATTGCTGGTACACTTACTTCAAATTCAACCTTCCTCATACCCTCTTCAGTGGCTGCAGGGTCTAACGCGTTACTCTCACATTAGACAATACTGCTGAGGATGGGAAGATTGAGGTTCGATTCTCGGTTGGGTTTAGGCCTACTGAGAGTGGGTTTTACAAAATAGTTTTCAACTCTCCCACCACGCAAATGTGGATACACTTACTATGAATAATAACCTTCTTAATACCTATCACCTTAGTGTAATTAGTACGTAAGCGTGAACGGGTAGTAAGACGCGGTGATAAAAAAAGAGAAATCTTAAACTAATTTTTTTTGCCTATTGCATCTTAATATCCATCCAAACTATCAACATATTTACACTAATGGTGTTGAATTTTAGTGGAAATGAACACGCATTTACGTTAAGGTAGAGCGAGAATTTATTTGGGAGAAACCACCCCAAGTATACCTCTATTGTATTCGAATCACAATCTTTATATAACCGGAAATCCAGTATATTGCGAGAGTATCGATTTTGAGATTATGCAACCACCAATGTGAGTTGAGTGGTAAAATAGGTGAAGGAATTTTAAAACATTTAGCGTCTTTAGATTAAATTGAAAACTTCTTGAAAAAGCATCGAACTACATTAAGTCAACTAAATTTTTTTATGAATAAAACTAATGAACAGTAAATATGTGTATCCCTTGAAAAAACCTTTAAAAAAATAGTGATTATAAAAAATTAAGATGGGTTGAATCCCAACCTTATATCCGAATCTAAAATTTTCTTTCAAATATCATATCCAAATTTGAATCCCTGAATCCTCCTTAAACATATACAGTTTTAGTATCATCAAAATATTTAAAATAGAAAATGTTGTTATAGAATTGGTAGCACTGACAAACGCTATATTTTGTCTGTCGTACCTGTTACGTTATAAAAAGAAGAAAACTCTTTTTGATTAAATTAATCATACTGATACAATTTTATACTTTTTGGGGGATTTAGTTATCTTCTCAATCACTCAAGTATATAAAATTACTTTTACCAATAATTGCTTAAAATTTATGATTACAACTCAAAACCTTCATTTACTGTATTCGAAATATCATTTTGCGATTTTTACGAATCTTGAATATAATACCAAACGATTCAAGCGTTTCGAGAACTCAAGGGTACCATCTTTAATAGAATCCCAACCGGTTCCTCTAGAACTACACCCCTTAGGCTTACCTCTTAAAGTGAGTAGTAAAGTTGCTACGACTTTTAACTTAACAAATAAAATCAAACTGATTCTTTCATCGAGTACTACTCAAAATCCAAACGGTACTTAATTTCTTGGTTTTCATTTGTTTCATAAAAACCCCAGGACTTGTCTACAAAATAAAATAAATGATTACATATTCAGTGGTTATTCTTATAGCCACGACAACATCGTTAGCTTGAAGCCTAATATTTTAATTACGACGTGGATCATTATTTTAATAACGCAAAGCGCAGACTCTCACCTAAGTACATTTTTTTTTTACTGTGCTAAGTCAAATATTTGTATTTCGTCACGCGGTAATCTCTGAAAAACACGTAATTTTCCAACAAAAAAAAGGGGCGTTGTTGTACACCTTGAAATGGCATTATCATGCATTAATTAATATGAGTAATCTCCTTACTTCTCCTCATTCTTCCGATTTATATCTATGCTTATATACATGTACCATGTGTCTTTTTCTTTCTCACTCATTAAGGTTCTCTTTGCTTTCGTAATTATCAGAGTATTCAGCCCATTTTTATTTTTGTAACTATCTTTCCCCTGATATTGGTGGGCCACCTCTTACTTTGTCTGTCTCTCTTACCGTTTTTTCATTCTTTCTTTCACTCTCTTTCTCTCTTTCGTCAACAATCTCGTCAAATAGAACCGAGTGGTTAACACCATGCAAATCCTCTCTTTTGTGCTAGCCAGGTAGGTAAAAAAAATAATCCCGTCATACAAAGTGTACTTCACCCTCTTGATTTGCATCCAAATTCCCAGCGACACCAAGCTATGAAAACAACCCCCCCTTTCCTCACCTCTTTTCAAATCATAATCCATGTAAATCCTGTTATTAATTTACTCTCTTTTTTTTTTTGCGCGCGCGTGTCTATAGTACCTTTCTTATATTGAATTGTCCTAATTCTATGCACCACAGTTCAACGCTCTAAGTAAGTAGGATTTATTGGCAGTTAAATTGGTGCCACTTTTCCGGAAAAGATAAAAAATAAATAAAAAGAATTGATCCTAGGTGTATGTAACTATTTTACTAAGATATGTCAGTATGTCGATTTTATTTTGTTGTTCCTATGTTTCAGTCGAGATTTATTTTAACTCGAGGAACTTAACCTTAAAAAATAATAAGTTGGTTCAAGTCTGCATCAATCATGCTAGAAGTAAGTCTCCTTTTTAATTGCGGTATTTAACTTTCACATTCTAAATAGGCTGATATAAAAACACACACGACTTATAAACTAATTTAAATCTAAAACAAACACAAGATTCAACCCCTGGGACGTTAATTCATCACTGTCAAAGGAGAAGCCCACATTTTGCTAATTATATATATATTTTTTGCCATACCAGGAATTGAACCCGGGACCCTTAATTTAGTAGGGAAACACGCTAACGAGTGAACTAAAATATCGGAACCGCTTCTGTAATCACATGGTCAATCGGATGTACCGTGAGTTGTTTTCCTGAATGGTTTTCCACTCTCCCTCCACACAACTGTAGGTAGACTTAATCTAAATTCAACCTCCCTCATACTCAATACATTAGGATAACTGGCACATATGCAAATAATCCGTATGGGTAGTAAGATGCTGTGGTAACAATAAAAACGTTTCTTACGTTATAAACGTGGAAAATCGATTTTTTTTTAATCATAAAATTAAATAAAACCTCTTAAGCCTAATTCCTCTTTTTAACTGAGGCAAATACCACTAGTGTCCCGTGCGTGAGATGTAAAGCTACCACTCCAATGTCGTTGTCTCTAGATGGCCCCTTTAGACTGTCTGGATACTCTGTAGGTGGTCAGTAAAGGAAAGGGGTGGGGGGTAGGGTCAAATGGGCCATAACAGGGTACTCCCCGTAGCTTTTAGCAGCTCGTTGGTATTCTGTAGCGAGAGGTGGGGAGGGAATATGTTGTGTATGTGTAGGGGAGGGTTATGACGGCTCTCAGGTCGGAATTAGGTCCTAGTCACTGTTGCTTACAGCTTCGGCAACGTTGCTAAATACTGGCTCAACCTCTCGGTGACAGGTCATGGAGAGTAAAGGGGTGTGGAAAGTTGCAAGGCATATGACTTCTTCTTTCTGTCCACAACTAGAAAATTTACTATAGTTCAATCTTCATAAAAATATTGTCTTACAGATAGAAAAACTGTTTTTTCATAAGAAGGACTTTATCTGACAGCCATAAAGTTGCTATAATCCAACTTTCATACTATTTTTTTTATAAAATACAATAATTTATTTTTTGGCTATCAACATTCATTACATTTTACTTCAATTTTACTGTTATTTTATAGGTATTGATATTTTATATCAAGAGTGACAATTGCAGATCACATTATTTGACGTATGAATACGTAAAAGTAGATCTAATAATTTATCTAGCTGTCAGACAAGGTTCTTACTTCCCATTAAAATGGTAATGTAGCAACTTTTCCAGCTGTCAGATGGGGCTAGTTCTATAAAAACTGGACCAAAGTAACTTTTATAGTTGTCAAATAATGTTATTTCTATGGAAGGTGACCTGGTGGTCTAAGGTTAAGGTGTCGGACTTCTGGGCTGGGGGTCCGGGGTTCAATCCTTGGTCCCGGCGCCGATTTATCTGATTTCCAAACCCTTCCTTCACCTCTGACAAGACATCTTGTGAATGTGGGGAATGCCAGGCCTCCACCGTGGTTCGGATTCCACGTTAAACTGTATGTCCTCCATTTCATCTCACAATCACCCTACCATTATACATTAGCGTAAGTGCGTATAACCCGAACGGGTAGTAAGACGTGGTGCTAATAATAATATTTCTATGAAAATTGGACTGAAGAAAATTTTCCAGCTGTCGGATAAGGTTCTATCAGAATTGAACCCCTGGCCTCCTGATTGTCAGAAGTGCTAACCGTTTACACAAATACACCGCTAGAGAACAGCAGTTGAGGTGTATACTGCAAGAGACCTTAGACTAGACACGATGTAACGGGTACAGGGGTAAAGAGGGATGATGACCCGAAACGAGAGAGACTTCTGGGAACCGTTACGACGATTCAGACGCCGTAATCAGGTGTCCATTGTCTCTTGTGTTTTGGGGCCGCCGACGCTGGGCGTCTCTCTGCGTGCTTGGCCGGGGGGAAAGTACGAGTGAGAAAGAGATGAAGAGATGATGGTTGTGTTCCCAGGGAAAGCCTCATTTGAATAATGCTGATGAGGAGACTTCGGGAGTGAGGAAGGTTTCTTCCTGGTAACGAGAGTGGAACACATGCGTGGATGTGCCTCTGCCACTGTGTGTGTGTGTGTGTGTGTGTGTGCGTGTGCGTACTTGAAATTATCATACGCACACACGAGAGATCCGTTCGTGAGATCCTGCAAGCTCCCTTTATCCCGGGACAACGAGACTTGTGACTCGAGGAAGTCACTGCTACAGCAGTCGACTGTCGCGTCAAATATGCCAAGCTGACTCGTCTTGTATATGAGCATGCTCCGGTAGGTCACAGTTCGATCCCTGTCGGAGTGGCTGTAAAGGTATAGTGTTTTAGTAAGGTTTTCCTTAGGGATTTATGGAATTAATTATCTAGCTATCTAACCCTAAAATTAAGGGTGATTTACTTAATGCTTAAAAAAAATCGATTTTCTCGATCGGTTCTAACAATTTCGATTTCATTTAATATCTAGGCACTATTTTATATTACAAGCAAAATAGTGCATTTCATTTTATCATCAAAATTACTTTGAGGGTACTTTATATATGGCAGAAATTTCCAAATTTGGTCATATCTCCGAAATCATTTGAGATAAATAATTTATCAATGATAAGTTGTAGGGATATTAAAAATAAACAACATTTAATTGAACGGATATTATATCAAATAAATATTTTCTGAGCTATAGGCAAATACATTTTTTTTTCAAATAGAGCGTTGGAAAATGGGGATTGGAAAATGTACAGAACAAATAATGCTTCTATAACAATTAATATTATTTCGTTCTATATATCTTACGAGCTATAAATATAACGAAGATAAGAGAACAAATTTCGGTCATTCAAATGATTGACCTTGAGATTATGAGACTCTTGACGTATTATGTGGCTAAGAGTTGAGTTTTACGATTAAGATTAGGCCTATTTACAATCTCAATGAAGGGGGAAACAAATGTCCCCCTTGGCCTGCTCACCCTCCACCCTAGGTGTGCCATGTTTTATAAGGATTTACCTGAAGAGAGATGAAAAAACACAGTGAAAGTCATGATGTTGAAAACCTTAACCAAATCTCTTGGATCGGACTGAATTCTGACCACCATTTTCAGACCAGATCACACCAGTTCAACTCATAGGTGATAAACCAAACCCGCCGGGTGCTAGAGTTATCCTAGATTAAGTTACTTTGAAAGTTGTGTGCTTATTTAATGAGTCTTTCTACAAAATGGATACAAATACTAAGTTTGTTGAAAACCCGCTTTGGTGGAAGAATGGATTAGGGCGTCACTCTCTCAATAGATTGGACTGCTAATTATGGGAAGATTGGGTTAGAATCCCGGTCGGGTGTACTGAAAATGTTTTTTTATTATTATATGGTTTCCCACGCTTCTTCCTCACAATCGCGGGTACAATTAATATTAATCCTACCTTTCTCGTTCGCTACTTTGTTGGTGTAAATATGCAGATAGTCAGAACGAGTAGTAATATGCGGTGCACAAAACAAACAAAATGCACCTTACTCTTATTTAGGTGGATGGTGTTCAATCCCCTTCCGGGTACATTGGGTTTTGGTATTTCTTGCGATTCAGTTTATCACCCTTTCTTCCAGGTCAAAGTTGTATTAATCCCTTGAAATTCGCCTTCCTAATACTATCTTTGTTTTTGTGCACCGCGGATTGACTACCCGTTGGGGGCTATCTGCATATTTTCACAAATTGAGTAGGGATGAGTAAAATTCAAAAGGAAATAAACCCGCGTTTGCATGGAGAGAAACAATTTAAGGGGGGGGGGAGGGGAATCTTAGTAACACTCGACTGGGATTCAAACCCCTGTTCCATTCTATTGTGAGAGGGACTTGTTGGATCGCGCGACCACCGAAGCGGGTCGTATTCTAGTTTATCGCGATAACACTCTGTTGGTTTATCCCCCTTTTCCCCCCATCCTCCTCCTGAAGGAGATATCAAGGTGTGGGTAGCGGTGGAAGGATGAAGGGGCAAGAGGGGAAGTTAGAGCGCCACATCCCCTCCCCACCTCACTTCCCCAAACCTTTCTTTATACAGAGGGATCAATCCTTCCGGTCCGTGGTCCGGAAACTCCTCGGATCGTGTTGCAGCGGATGTCTGCTCTCCATAGTCCCTATATATATACACACACCGCTACTCCTGTCCCATTGTTCCATGTCACTCTGGCATCTAGAGTAAGGGGTACACGAGGAAGGTACTTACAAGGTATCACATATTTACCAAGGGCTTCAAGGGCGGGCGGGAGAGAATGATATTAACATAATGCAAGCCTGAGTATTTGATACAGTCCAATTTTCATACGAACAACCTTATCTCAAAGAAGAGCTATTTGATCTACTTACATGAATTCATACATCAATTCATGGGATCTACAATTTAAAAAAACCCAATCCCTATACATTCCTCAACATTAGTTCATCAATCTTGAGATTAGTTTGTTGCAGAGTTCCAATTTTGCCTACCTGGACCAATTTTGTTACATCTTCTGCCAACATAGTCTGCTGATTCATGTCCTCTAGGTTTGGTGTACTTCTTGAATTTTTCCCTTCCGCATCTACTTATACACTCTTCTTTGCTGTATTCCTTTCTAAAGTTTCCTTTCTTCATTTTTGTTTTCTTAGTACTTCTGTATTTGATACCATCTCCAGCCATTATTCTTTCAACATTATTCTGTAGCCCATATTTCAAATACTTCTAATCGTTTCCCTTCAGTTGCACCCATGTTTCACATCCGTAAAGCGCAACGCTCCGAACAAATGCCTTTAAGAACCTTTACCTGTCTTTTAAAATGTATGCTAGTCGAGGTTAGTAATCATTGATAAAATAATATTTGTTTATAGCCAAAAAGTTTTTTGGTAAAAAAATAAATAAATTGCATCGTAATATTAATTAATTTTTATTTTCAACACACCGTGATCCCAACAGTTAATCTGCCATGTAGATCATTATGACGCATAGAAAATAAAACTAAATGTATCTATTGAAGTAATATTTAATTTATTTAAGAGAAAAAAGTATTTTATCATAAGAATGATAAAAATGTTTACCTTAGTTAACGTTCCTTTCCACCTAACCTTAATAGTCTGGTCGCCATTAAATAATTAAAACAGAGACGTACTTTTGTAACCTTAGGTAAATATAGTTTTACTTATCTTCCCCTGTTGAATAAATAAACGATGAAATAATACATCCAAAAATATAAAGCTTCTTAAGAAATCGAAATATTATCTATTCCAACCGCACAATCTATTTTTCGCCTCTTAAGCCTCCACATCTCTTCTCGTATAACGAGCTATTCAATTTGATACCGACAGGATTCACACTCGAGACCTCCTCCTCGAGCAACTCAATTCCCGGCCAGTTGAAGTGAAGAGACTCTCTAGTATGTCTGACAACCACCTGCTTCATCCCCCCTCCCTTCTTCTCGCTAGTTCTCAATTCTTATTTGTAATAAGAAGTTTGAAGCAGCACGACCCTTCCTTGGCCTGTAAGTCGAGTGTCGGCAGTACTTCAGAGAGCTCTGGCAGCTTGGCTCGTCAACTAGCGCACCCACCCCTTTCGGGAGAGCTAGGATGCTTCACGCAGCACACGACACGTCAGCACTTTTTTTTTTAGTTGGGTGGGAAAGAAAGAGGGGGGAAATACATCACAAGTCGCTCGCTCCCAGCATTAAAAGTGTTTTCTCAATTCAATACCTATTTTGGAGAATTATATTAAGTGTACGAGGATTTTAAAACTTGACCTACATAATACCTCTTAAAAAAATAATTCGGTCTCGTTTACTGATTAACTTACAACTATCTTCAAATGTTTTAATCATTTTTCTATTTTCATTTATTTGAGGTATGAACTAACGTATACTTTATGAACGGACTGAATATATCAGCACACGACTTATAAACTAACATATATTATTATTAGCACCGCGTCTTACTACCCGTTCGGGTTATACGCACTTACGCTAATGGGTAATGGTAGGGTGATTGTGAGATTAAATGGAGGACCTACAGTTTAACGTGGAATCCGAACCACGGTGGAGGCCTGGCATTCCACACATTCACAAGATGTCTTGTCAGAGGTGAAGGAAGGGTTTGGTAATCAGATAAATCTGTGCCGGGACCGAGGATTGAACCCTGGCCGCCAGCACAGAAGTATGACACCTTACCTCTAGACCACCAGGTCACCTCTTATATATAGAACAGACAAAATATTCAGCCCCCAACTGTTAATTTATCACTGTGAAAGGGGGGAGAACCCACATTTCACCAATGATAAAGTTTTAGGTCATGCCGGTAATTGAATCCGGGACCATTATCTCAGCAGACAGTCACACTACTGACTGATATAAAGTCTCGTACATGTTTTAATCACTATCCCCGATGGCGGGGAGTTTGAGGTTCGAATCCCGGTCAGGTGTACTAAGGGTGGCTTTTAAAATGGTTTTTCACGCACATTCGAGTACACATCCATTAAATTAAACCTTTCTCATCCCAAACGTATAGACTAAACAGGTAGTAGGACGTGGTGTTAAAAAAAAATCAAATAAGAAATAATTACTTCTAGAATTCTGAATGTTAGTGACTTTTATTCAATGTTGATGTTCAAAGGTGGGCTCCCTATTAAAATCTAGCTTTAGTTACTATTTATTTACTCATACATGTCTAGTCCACATCACTCGCATCCCAGTTTGTGGGAAGCTTAACCAGTACTAATGTACCGCTGCCCAGAGGATACCCAAATGTAACAATCGTACATCCTTTCCGTGGAGGCTCTTTCCATATCTTGATGAGATGAGATGATGGTGAAAGTCGATATGAGGGTGTGAAACCAGTGGAAACTTTTAACCAAGTTCAAGCCTAAATTAATGAGACCCTGTTGAACCTCGGGATAATTTCCCTTTCGGGAAATATACCTATGGTACCAGCCGGGAGTAAAATTTGCCATCCCTTGGTTTGTATCCAGGTGTGATGACCGCTATATAATAAGGTCGGTTGGATTTAGTTTGTACATATTTCATTTAGCATCAAAGGGCGCCTGTATATTGTGTAACAAGACATACTCGTTGAAGACGTTTGGGATTGAACTCCAGACTCTCGAGCTAGAAGGGTCCGACTCACTATCCGTGAAACCAAACCGGTTCCGGTCTCTAGCGATTGTTATTTTTCAATCCTAACCCCCCTCCTCAACTCCTCCTGAAAAAATTACTCCCTCACTTCCCGGAATAAAAAAAAACACTTATCTATAATCCAGCTAAAGTTAACCCTCCGGCCCCAAAACTCCGAGCAGTTTAAATTTTTAAGTGCCTAACTTACGAGGCTCCCCCTATGATCTATGTGATTACACCCCCTCACGAATTCCATCATCCCCTCGGTAGCCCCGTCGTACTACCCTTACCCGAGCATTCTGAATGTTTTTGTACGTAAAAAAAATAACAAGGGTTGACTTAGTGCCGTGCAGTGTCTGATGAATGTTTTAAAAACAGACGAACATTGATAGGGGGAAGGGGGTTGGGTGAGTGGGGTGGGGGAGGTGAATTGAAAACAGTAACAATGCGTTATGTCAGTTTGGTAATTTGCTGCCTAGTTCACATCATGTAATTTATTAAACAGAAATTGTGAGAGTAGGAAGGGAAAGGGAAGAAACTAGAAGGGTAGCTATCGTTGAAGTTAGTAAATATTACAACGATGTATATAGCAGGGATATTTTAACAGAGGGTGGTTGGTTGCGCTTTGCTAACAATAGAAGTCATAAATCAATTAAGTATCTTGATATTGTATTCATTATGTAGTATGTAGAGGAGTCATACCCCCCCCCCTCACCCCAATCCAACCAAACTCTACCTTTTCACATCTCACCCTCCAAACGCTGACAGCAGACATGGGCGACGTTAGGGCTTGGGTTACTGATGTCTGTTTTAGGGCTCACGTATTAATGAGTGGCCACTGGCCCCCATGGCTTTTTGAACGTCGCCTACTTGGTGAGTTCGAAACTAGTTTGCGAATTGGGTTGAATATTAACTTGACGTATCAAAGTACTCTTAAGAACTATCATACGTCGGTACAGAATAGAAAAGTACGAAGACAGAAAATGAGTAATTTGCCCTGCCAAACCTCTTGTTTATCTGATGATATAATTTTAGCCCTTTCCCGTTGACGAGTAGAAACACTCTAATATTTGCATTTGGAGAGCATTGACTTGTATTTCAAAATTAACTTTTTATTTTTTTACTATTCTAGATATAAATTATGCTTCCAAGGATTGGTCTAGTATTCATAGTCGGATTGAGTAAGCCTCAAGTACGATGCTATATTAAACATGGGGTGACTCCTACCTAGACCAGAATAGAATGGACCAGTTTCACATATACTGGCCCATTCCATTCTGATCTAGGAGAGTGTCATCTTGTGTTTAGTATAGCATCGTACTTGAGGCTTACAAAGTCTATGAAACTGGCCTTTAATCATTTCAGCGCTAACTTCAAAACCTATTTCCTTACCAGACTCGGATAAAATGTCTCCATTTCATGCAACAGTTTAGTTTCTCTTACCTAGCAAAGTTAAATCAAATCATGGCTACGTCTCGAAATTATATTTATATATAAGATATTATAATACTTACCCCCCATATATATCCTCACATATGTACGTCTTATATTCGATTGAAAAATGACAACCCGGTCACGATAATCGAACCCAGGATCATTAGCTTTATACGCCAATTCCATACCATTGATCCTTCTTGTTTCATCTCTCATCCAAGGGACATATTTCACTAGTTGTACTATTGAGTCTAATCGTGGTAATCGATGATCGGCCACTCAGATAAGAGAGGAGTTAGGGTGGCTCAGGGGTCGAGCATTGGCACGGAAACTCAAAGGGCCCGGGTTTGATTCTCGTGTCTAGGTTGTCATTTTTCACTCGAGGGAATTTGATTAAGTTATCAGGATTGATCCCGTGTGACAAACATCACGTATCACTTTGTAATACACAGGAATTAAAAATATTAATTGCATGTTTGCATACTTTAAGGCAGGGGGGTTACACTTTTTAATCTCAAGGGCCAAATCAGATTATTAGTTTGCGCCGTGGGACAAATATATATTTAGGAAACTTATCAACTTAATAAAGGCCTGAAATCAACCCTTAATAGATTTATTTGAGGTATTTTACGAGCACTTTCTGCACTGATTCATTTTATCAGAAATTGAGAATTTTCTATGAGCGAGAGTGAAAGGGCCTACCAATTTCGCTGGTAAAGATATTTTCACTTATCTTCCAATGTTATTTTACATACAATCGACATGGGACCGACGGCTTTACTTCCCCTCCAAAGGAAATTGTGCTACGAATTTTCATCGCTCAAGAAAAATATGTCAACCCCAGTTGGCTTTGAACCCATGAGCATCAGGTCTTAAAGGGGGCACTTTACCCCCAAGACTACAGAGTTCGACAACTTATTAACCAATTACGTTCATTACTTACATACATATTGCATTTTTTGTTGGTAGAATCTTTAAATTTTTTATACCTCCTCCCTTTAAGAAAGTTTAGGATTAATCCCTCAGAAATTTACCATGCACGCACCCATACACTTTCACAAAACAACTTAGAATTATAGATACGTATTTTTACATATTTTTATTAAATAAATGCACAGTAAAATGCAATCATGCCCCTTTTTAAATAAATAATTTTATTTGAATTCTTTTCACAACCCAACAGAGGGGTTCCCTTTAATTTCCCTTCAGGATACTACGAGGGCCACATTTTAAGTGAGCGTGGGCTGTCAGTTGGACTACGACACTGATTTAAGTAATGAATCGCCGTAGACTCTGATTGTGGATAACCCTGAGTGGCCAATACCTTCACTATTTTCCACAATAATTAGGCTCAATAATACAGCTAGTGTTAGCTGGAAATAGCTCTAGCATTTATAAAAATACAAAGATTGTTATTTATAATTTAAAATAAATATAAATTTTAGTCCCAAATTATTACAAAAATAAAATAAAATTAAAGCTCCCTGATTTAAATGTTTCAAATTTGTATATAGCGTGCATAGAAGTAGGCTAGAAATAATCAAGTGAAGCAACGGACAGGGACATCCATACTTTTATTTTATCTTTCAATGACTCACCGCAAACTCACAAGACAATATTTGAACCAAAACTATTGGGATAGGAGAAGGGGCGCCAAAATGAAATTTCATTTGAGCACAGAAAAATATTCTTGAGACTACCTTATGCATGCATATTAGTTACACCAATAGGGTAGCTATGAGTAAGATAAAATTGAGATGAAATGTACCCTTATTTGTGTGAGGGGATGATTGGGAAAACCTATAGAAAAAATAAATAAACAATCTCAGTAAACCCGTTAAGGTATTCCAACCCTGACCTCCCCGTTGACGGGGACTAAATGAGCTTGATATTTAGATCACGTGCCCGCCGATGCGGGTAGTACATTATTCTCACGCCCCATAGCCAAACTATCTCGCAAATCACCAAACATATCGTCAAAGCCGAAGGATCGAAAACGTGTTGTTTACATGAACCAACTCTCCCGCCCTTTTCTTATTTCCCATCTAGGCCTCATACACGTCTGTGCAGCGCCACCGTCGCTGTTGATTATGATGACGCCGGTGGAGTATCAAATGATGGTCGATGACGTCATACACAGGCTCTGGCTGAGTGCTCCAGCACTTTCGAAATCTTTTCATCTGCAAACTTCTAAGCCTTCCCCTACCTCTATCCCTCATTTTCCTCCTGGTTGTTACTCTTTTCCCCTTCAGGAGTTTCCAGAGAGAAAGGGATGGGGGCTAGACAGCTACCACCCACACCAGACACACTTTGAATTAGTATTCAGAAACCCATTACTGTAATGACGTCTGTCCGTTCGCTTCCTTCTTTTCCTAAATCCTTTACCCTTATGCACACTTCGATGTAAAGATCACTTCGAAATCCATCTTGTAATCTCTGCTGTCTTGATTTAAAAAAAAGGGGGGGAAGGGGAGGAGGAAATGTGATTTTTCTATGATTTGCACGTAGAGCTTAGGTTTCTTTTTCTATTAGCATCTCATCTTACTGCCCGTTCAAGTTATACAAATATTTACTAATTATATTAATGTGTTAGGGATGAGGAAAGTTCAACGTAGAGGAAGTATATCCGCATTTGCGTGGAAGAGAGAGAGAGAGAGAGAGAGAGAGAGAGAGTGTGTGTGTGTGTGTGTGTGTGTGTGTGTGTGTACAACCATTTAGGGAAAACTACCCAATGTACAGTTTACCAGTATTTGAGCACTAAACTCCCAGCCATCGGTAGTTTAGTATATTGCGAAAACGGTTCCTTTTGACCATTCGAACACAGAAGTGGGTAGGCCCCTATCTTGTGGCTCATTTGACCACACATTTCATTGTAATACCCTTTCTCCTTTCCCAACTAGAATTAAACGAAATGTGACTTTGAACCATAATTTGGATCTACCGTCCAAAATAAGAGGGTTCAAAACTTCAAAACTTCAAAAAAGAAAAAAATAGAAAATATGAACAATTGAAAGAGTGGGCTGGGTGAGTGAACTGGTTATACCCGCTGGGTAAGCTAAAAGACACCCAGCGCACGCAATTTGGGATAGATGTGGGCAAGTGCTCACGGCCGTCCTCAGCGATCGGTAAACACAGCCCAGAAGTATACCCTTATTGTGATTACCTCACAAGAATCAATTCAACTTAAAATAACCGAAGGATGATACTAGTATAAAGAGAAGGAACGAATATCACCGCCAATAGTAATTTATTATAATTACCCAAAAAAGGTTGGCAACAATGGATACAAGTATATTAACAGTTATACAAAATGCAACTTCTTTATAACATTTTCTTTTGGCGTCTTCATACCACTAGCGCTAGCTTTAAGAGCAACCTTCATCTCTCGCTACAAGAAATAACAATTAGGCATGAAGGCNCTTCGTGTCAGTGCAACCGTGCAGAAATGCCTTAACCAAGGGGTACAGATTGTACAAAGGAAGAGTCAGACCAGAAATGCATTAACCAAGGAGTACAGATTGTACAAAGGAAGAGTCAGACCAGAAATGCCTTAACCAAGGGGTACAGATTGTACAAAGGAAGAGTCAGACCAGAAATGCATTAACCAAGGAGTACAGATCGTACAAAGGAAGAGTAGACCAGAAATGTCTTAACCAAGAGGTACAGATTGTACAAAGAAAGAGTCAGACCAGAAATGCATTAACCAAGGAGTACAGATCGTACAAAGGAAGGGTAGATCAGAAATGCCTTAACCAAGGGGTACAGATTGGACAAAGGAAGAGTAAGACCAGAAATGCCCTAGTCAAGGGGTACAGATAGCAAAAAGGTAGTCAGACTTCAACTTACAGCCTTTGTGACTCAATAAAATAAATGTTTATCTGTTTATGAAGACAGATAATAACACACCCATTAAATAACAATTTTAATTAGTATCGTGGAGTGTTGTCAGGGTAGGCAGAGTTAGTTTAAACTGTACCTGTGATATGTTCTCATCACTCAGTAGAACATTCATTGGTCAGTGTGGTTAACCACGTAACATAGCCCACAGTTAGGGTACCAATTACGATGATCCTGTTGTATTAGCCTCTCGGTTGAGTGACGGTGGTTGTCATCTCGTGTGTATCCCTGGCTTAAGCTCAATTTATGAGGACGACGCTGCTACGATGATATCCTTGGATCATGTCCCACAACTAGCTATAATGGATATTATTAATGTCGTTTCTCAATACTTTTATACCGTCGATAATGAAACCTTTTCTTTAATAAATGTGCACACTCGGTTTGATTTATGTATTTAGATTTTATTCTTGTAACACGTCATAAATATTTGATATACATATGTATTATATTAAATTTATATGGCGGGTAAATAGGTTGACATATAATATTGTTGGAGTATTGAAGATACTAATAATTTCGGAACATATATTGTATTCTTTAAACTACTATATCTTTAATAAATTATAAAGAAATGTTTCATCTCAGACTTATATTTTATGTTTCATCACACCTAGAACAGCTGCCGTTGTTGTCCCATTTAAGGTTTACCTTTTGATATCTAATAATTATTTTACAACATAGATGTATATGTGAAGTGATACGGCGGGATACCGTTCACACATACATATATATTCCAATATATATTTATTGTACCCGGTCAGCCACGTATCATCAGCTGTTGTGATAATCAGCCTCACGTTGTACAGCATTTTTGTACCCATTCAGCCACTGGTCATCCTTTTCACCTTCTCGGCTTCTTCTTACGGTGTCGTCCACGGCAGTCAGTTGTTTCGATAG
Source organism: Timema douglasi (assembly GCA_901482245.1). Classification (NCBI taxonomy): domain Eukaryota; kingdom Metazoa; phylum Arthropoda; class Insecta; order Phasmatodea; family Timematidae; genus Timema; species Timema douglasi. The sequence goes on from CABEEJ010000219.1 coordinate 190,531, forward strand.
AGCATCTCGGGGTTATATATATATATATATATATATATATATATATATAAATAATGGTGGGGGTAGAGGGACACAGCCGATAAAAAAATATATATTGCTTAGCGTAGCATTTGAATTTAAAGTTTTATTTTAACCAATCATTTACATTTTAGTACCAAGGATATTTAATTTAGAAACACGAACTAGTTATGACATGGCTAAATATAATCATTTAGCCACCTAGTCTCCCTCTACTTTCTCCCATCTCGAGACTATCTCTACCCGTTACGATAAGTGAAAAGTGAGTACCGGTCTTTACTCTTTGCGTGCTAATAACCGGCCAGTGCCGCGTCTGACGCTTTCCTTCCACATAAGGTCAAACACAGACGCTAAACCAAAGGCACTGATTGGCCAGGAGTGCGCGCCAAAACCTCCCCCTCCCCTGAAAGACCACACGTGCAAGAAACAGGTGCATCTCACAGCTTCCGGGTTCAGCTATTAATACATTGCACGATGCTTAAAAGTAAAAGTAATAAATTTGGATGACTCTAATATTCCAACAAAGACTTTAAATAATGAAAAACTATTATATTAAAAGGTTAAAGGCCTGAAAATGAAGTTAAGGAATTGAAATTTAAAACATATATTGCTTACAACTTTGGTTATGATTTACATAACTTATAACTACCATAAAACCCCACACTTTCTTATAATTAACCATTTGATAGTTATAAAGAGAATTAAATTAGGCCTAGATGAATGTAAAAGAACAATGTATTTATCAGTTTAGTACTCTCAGTATCTTAAGTGTATTAATATGTAAACTAAAGGAAAAACTAATATAATTTTATAAATGAAATGGTTGAGAACTAAGGGCCTAAAACCCTGACCACTTTACATTATGTGTGCATTATTCATATTGGTCACTATGTAATTTTCTTGTTTATTTTTAATCTTATAATTTTTTACGGCCTTCCCCTGTCCCTTAAGGACTCAGGACGGGTACCAAAATAAGACATACCTTATCCATGCACTTGAAACAAAATAAGAGCTCACCACTGTGAACATTACATCAGGTATCAACGAACATTTATTCTCATGGTAGGTATGTGGAGCAGAGCCTGTGCTTGATTGGTAAAATATGGACAAAGTGGTTGAGTAAATAAATATCACAGGCACAGTTTTAACCAGCTCTGATTACCGTGGAAACACTGCACGTTATGTCATTGACTAATATCATACACACACTTACCGTATATGAGAATTGCCGATGAGTATTTGCAAAGCTTTATCAAAATTGACATTTTTTAATAGCACCAGTACCGTAATTTAACTTTACGTTTCTCCCTCTCAAATTTTTAACTACTATGAATATATTATATCAAGATTGAGTACTATTGCTTACCAAATGTTTGGCTTTCTTGATATGTGGTCTTAAAATACTGAATAATATATGACATTAACTCCGGGGAATTAAGAAAACCAGTTCTAAAAAATAAATTAAAGCTTAAACACTGATGATATCCCCCGAAATTTCATAATTCAAAAATATTATAGAGGAAACCACAATTTCAGAAAATGACACATTCTTTATCTATACATTAATCGAGTTCTACCGAACAGATTTAATTTTAATTTTATGAAAACTAAAATCATTGGCTTTGAGGATTATCATATCAAAATTTACAAATGCTTAATAGCGAAGCTGCAATTTATATATAATTAAATATAGTTGGTGAATGTATGGACAATTTTAAGGGGTCATTAATAAAACACATAGCGCTATATCTTACTTTTTTTTTTACCCACACCTACTCACCGACCTATGTTACGTAACTTTTCACATCAAACGAGTGTGTCATTATTTCATAGATAAGTTTTTGTAAGACTAAAAAAGGGACTCAGATTTAATACTTCTTAGATTTCAAAGTTATTTATAAATATGTTTTTAACAGTGAAAACAAGAACAATAATTTTGTTTTCAACATTACCATCTAATTACAAGCTATGTGTTACGGAACACTGCGATGTACCCCTCTCCCCCATGTAACATCATATGCAGTAGCCCCATGGCTTCTTTGGTCCTTAATGACAGCTCAAAGCTGACTTCAGACAACTTTGAAAAGTTACCAGACCAAATTATGTATCCCTACGCCGAACCAGATGATCTGCAAAAACATGTGTTTAGCAGCTGTCACTTTTTACAGTCAAAATTTAGTTATATACCTAAATGTTGACTGTCTGAAGTCAGCTGTGAGCTGCCAGTCAGAACCAAAGAAGCCATGGGGCTACTGTAGACATTAAAGCTCCCCCTAACAGCGTTACTTGGTTTATGGATGTACCTTCTAACGAATGCGCCACGAAGCAACCTTACTACTATCCTGTATACCATGACCTGACTTTGCCACCAGAGCTGACGAACCAGCAAGCATATTTCATTGGCACACGACTAAACGAACAGAGCAAAAAAAAAAAAGTCACTACCATTCAATTGAAATAAAACAACAACTATACGTCAGTGTTTTGTTTGGTAGCTGTTGCGAATTTGCTGAACGGGTTTATTGACAATGTCCACTTCTATAGCGCTGATAAATGATTCATTAATTTAAAGTTGTGCCATGATTGTATAATTTGGTACCGTAGTGAAAGCAGTGGAAGTTTTTACTGATCCGTACGGAACTATACAGGCCTACTAAATATTTAAATATGACAGTGCTCGTTCTGACTCACGTTTAGAGATGGAAAGTTTTTCAATTGGTAAATATTCCACAGCAGTGGCTTGCGACTTACTAAGTAGGTTCTTTGATTATTTTATTTTTAGCGTTTGGCATTACTGGCTAACAAGGTCATGCCATCCAGTTCGGTCGCCTGTATGTAGATTATTCGTCGCTCTAGTGGCACAGGAAGTTATTATTATTATTAGCACCGTGTCTTACTACCCGTTCGGGTTATACGCAATTACGCTAATGTGTAATGGTAGGGTGATTGTGAGATGAAATGAAGGACCTACAGTTTAACGTGGAATCCGAACCACGGTGCAGGCCTGGCATTCCCCACATTCACAAGATGTCTTGTCAGAGGTGAAGGAAGGGTTTGGTAATCAGATAAAGCTTTGCCGGGACACAAGAAGTTGTTCAGAGTACAATTACGGAGGTTGTCTACACGTACCCGCCATGAGATGAGGTGATGAAGGTGCATATGAAGGTGTGAGCCAAACCTAGCATAAGCCTAATTTATTATCCCCTAGCGACCGTTGGGATAATTCCCTTTAAGAGAAAAATACTTTATGTACCAGCCGGGAATCGAACCCGGGACTCCTAGGCTCGTAGCCAGGTGCACTGACCACAACACTACGGAGAAAGACACTAAGTAGGAAAAAGGGCTGATTTGGAGAAGAAACATCCAAAGCGTATTACATACTAGACCCTTCCCCGTGCCCCCCTCATTATTATTTTCAACACACATATTGAAGAATCATCATAGACTCTTACCATAAAATATGAGTGACTATCGAAATTTTTATGAGGAATAAATTAAATTTTCAAAATAAAATATAGCCTATGCTACTCGCTGATAATGTAGCTTTATATTGGTGAAAGAATTTTTAAAATCGGTCCAGTAGTTTTTTAGTTTATCCATTACAAACAAAAAATCAAATCTTTCCTCTTTATAATATTAGTGTAGAATATCCATGAAGCCTTAAAACAGTGTGTTGGGTGACAAGCGTGGGGCGGGAGGATGGGGTCAAAGGTTATTAGCAATTAATTTAGGCTAGCCTTATAAATATTTTAATCAATTTTGAAAATAGATTACAAAAAATTAATGTGATGAATATTTTTCGGTTTAAATTCTAGATAGCTAAATTCCAGGGAAAGAGGCTGTATCCATCAAGGCTTTGATTAAAATAATGTTGAACTATTAAACATATCTAGCCCAAAGCTAGTGACATATTCAACTACATAGTGGTGTAGTTGATAGATAGTACGAGAAGAGAACTCAACTCACTGTTATTGCTTTATTTAAACTCATTAAAATGTTTGACCCTCCTCGGTGGCGTAGTTAGCTGACGCGCTAGTTGTGTTGAGCTCGACTGCTGAAGACGGGGATATCGAGGTTCTAATCTCGGTCGGGTGAACTGGGGGTGGTTTTCCTAAATGGTTTTCCGCTCTCCCTCCACGCAAACGTGGATTCACTTCCTCTAAATTCAACTTTCCCAATTCATAATCCATTAGCGTAATTAGTAATTAAGCGTATAACCCGAACGGGTAGTAGGACACGGTGCTAAATAAATAAGAAAAAATAAAAAATGTCTGGATTTTTTTCCCATAAAAAAATTGAAAATTTTCAGATTAAAAACGAAGGAAAAATTCACGGTAATTTTTTTTAAACTGAAAATTTACCATATCTATATATGCTAGTTCTTATATTATCTATATATATCTGCAAGTTTTTTTTTTACTATGTCTAGAAACGTCTGATAGTTCTTTATTATTATATAGAAATATCTGCTAGTTGAAGTAGTACCTTGTGTTAAAATTGTTTAAAATAAATTTCTAAATTCTACATCCTGAAAAGTAATCCAATTTGAATGATTCTATTTGATTCTCAATCAACGTTATGCTTTGTCACAAACATGCCATTAAAAAAACGAAATCACACATTTAAAATATCTGAAAAGAGTTTGAATGCAAAGATGAAAATTGCCTCTTACTATGGGACTTTAAGGGGGAGAGTGAGCGTGCGAATGGGAACGAACATTCCCCTTTCCCCCTCTCCTCTATTGTCTGTAGCCATCCACTTGGCGATTAGTGAGAAATAAACTGAAGTAAATCTAGAAAAGGAAAGTTGAAAGGGAGATCCTTTCTAAAGTGCGTACCCTGATTACTTTTAACTGAAACACGCGTGTCGCTAGCTACTGACCTTCCCCTATGCCTCTTTACATATAGGGCACTAACCCTCCCCCCTACTCTCCTGTACTAATAGACTATACGGTGCCCTTAATCAATCTCAGCTAGTGTTTGAAACCATATGAACGGAATTAAAGTGAAGTGAAATAAAAATGTTAAAAAAAGTTGGATTAAAATATGTACACTCTCAAGAAATAAATGACTATATTTCTCTGATTGTCTTAAGGGTATCGATTGTTCTGTTATGAGGCAACTTATTGGCCCGACACCTTAGCTCATTCGGTATCGAGTGTGTCTATTGATCTAAGGGTCCTGGGTTCGAGTCCCAGCACGACTGAAAGATTTATCCTTGATGAAATGTGGGCTTAACTTTTCACAGTGATGAATTAACGTCCGTCCTCGGTCCCGGCACAGATTTATCTGATTACCAAACCCTTCCTTCACCTCTGACAATACGTGTACTAATCACAACTTGGGAATGTGTGGAATGCCAGGCCTCCACCGTGGTTCGGATTCCACGTTAAACTGTAGGTCCTCCATTTCATCTCACAATCACCCTACCACTACGCATTAGCGTAAGTGCATAGAACCCGAACGGGTAGTAAGACGCGGTGCTATAATAATAATAATAATAATAATAAACGTCCGGGGATTGGATGTTGTGTCTGTCTTAGTTAGATTATAAGGCATATGAAGCTACGACAGGCCTAGGCAGCCAGTAATGGAAAATATATGGTTTCACAGCTTAGTTCAACTGTAGTCAATAGTAAAGAAGGCCTGTATTTAACTCACACATTTCATTGGCTATAAACAGAGATACATATTTTCATGTAGAGGTTTCCATATTATTAATCAATTGGAAATACTACAACATGCAAAATAGTGCAACATTTCAGTTCAAAGAAAGTCAAAATAATGTTGTTTAAATCTAACTATAATCACTAGAATTTGCTAAAAATAGTTTGGTTTGCTCTTCATATATTTTATTTAGCATCTTAGTACTCGTTAGAGGTTTACGTATGTGTACTAATTATGCTAATGTGTTGGTGATGATAAAGGTTGAATTTAGATTAAGTGTACTTGCACTTGAGTGGAAAACCATTTATGAGATCTGTCCTTGTTACGCCCAACCAGGATTTGAAACCCTAACTCCTAATCAATCTATCGCGAGAGTGATGCCTTTGATCATGCGGTCACTGAAGTGGGTATATTATTCGTAGATTATTCTCAAAAATATTTTTATCACCCTTTTTAATATTTATTTCATTTACGCTGAGTGTGTTCAACACTCATAAAAACATATAAAGTCATCCTAATCCTACATTGCAATGAATTACAGGCATATATATTTTTGAACAATAAGTTAATCAGCCACTTCAGTGGTCGGGGGGAGCAAGGCGTCAGAATCGTAACATTCTGATTGGTGTAGATGAGGAGGTCGAGGTTCAAGTCTCGGATTGATTGCAATCGGGGTGGTTTTTCACACGTAATTCATCACCATGCTACTCTGAGAAGATTTCTTCCTCTTAGTGATTTTCCATACTCCTGCCAGTCTTTATCAGGTGCAGGTCTTCATACTCATAAACACCTTGGATACCCTAATAATTTCTATAGGTACACCTCGCTTACATTGAAAGGTAGCAGTCCTACCTCGACCGAATTCACTATGGTGTAACTTATAAGGTAAGGACATACTGTAATTAGTCAAGGTAAAACTGCCACCTTTCAGGGTAAACGGAGTGTACATCAATCTTAAATGCTTTATTATTTTGTTGGAATAAAGACGGTACAAAATTGCAATCGGTTCGTTGACTCGCCAATTGGGCTTGCTGCAGTAGAGGAACAATTATTTTGACAGAGGAAGTAGTTAGGTGAGAAGGAGGATTAAGTGAGAAAAGGTCAGTATTCTTGCAGTTTTTAAAGCAAACAGTATAGTGTCAGCAAAATAAATCAACGATTCTTGAATATATGTCATGCGCATAGTGGCATTAGATGAAAAACGGTTTAAATAAAGAGATAAAGCTGTCATTGAATTTCACGACATCCTTGACAGTTATTCAACAACTGTTTATGGTGACCTGGCGGTCTAGGGGTAAAGTTTCAGACTTCTATGCTGGCGGCCGGGGTTCAATCCTCGGTCCAGGCACAGATTTATCTGATTTCCAAACCCTTCCTTCACCTCTGACAAGACATCTTGTGAATGTGGGGAATGCCAGGCCTCCACCGTGGTTCGGATTCCACGTTAAACTGTAGGTCCTCCATTTCATCTCACAATCACCGTACCATTACACATTAGCGTAAGTGCGTATAACCCGAACGGGTAGTAAGACGCGGTGCTAATAATAATAACAACAACTGTTGATACCTCCGTGTGAAGTAAACTAAACTTTATATTTCTACTGAAGATATATTTTGCCAATTTTTTTTCTATAAAAACTGCAAAAATACTGCCCTTAACTTAAAATAAATATTTATTTCTTTCTACAGAGCTTTTTGTTTTTATTTTGGTCATCCAATTTCACTAGTTGCATTCGAATAGAATAAAATGCCCCACCTCTCAAACCTTCGTGTTCACGATGAGAGGTCAGGACTGAGAGTATTGCCCCTAATTTGCCCGAGTGAAGGTGGGAAGGGGGTGGGGTGTCTGACTCAAGTCTCAAGGGCGAGAATACAACGACGACTCCAGAGGAAATTGGCAACTGACAAGAATCTTCGAGACTTTCGAGGGTTTGAAGAACGTGACCAATTGTACAGAGTGGAGACTTGTGAGACAGTCAAGTGGGGCAGGCTGACTCACTCACCTTCAACCAATGTTTAGGGAAGAGGGGGAAGGGGGACTATTTGACCGTTTGGAGAGATAGCAGTTATTACAGCTTGCTTGTCTCAACCAGTTTGGTTGTCTTTTTTTTTTTTAACACCGTTCAGGCTATATAATTATGTACTTATGAACTAATGTGTTAGAGACGAGTAGAGTTGAATTTAAATGAAGTGTACAAGCAGTTGCGTGGAGATAGAGAGAGTGGAAAACCACTTGGGGGAAAAGAACCTTTCAGTACACACGCACGACTAAGCCTTAAGCTCAGATCTCCCTCTCAACGGCAGTCCATTTTATTGCGAGAGTGATATAATGACTTAGATCTATTGGATCATCAAAGTGGATTATTTGTCTATTGCAATGTCGTGTCGTGTTTGCAGGGTAAGCAGAGTTTTTAAATTATGTATCTGTAATAAGTTATCCACTACTCCGTTCCTATTTGATAAATATTACATAAGGCAGTGGTGGTCATATAGCCTAACGCATCACTCTCGTATTAGATTGGCTCACCAATGATATGGAGATTGGGGTTCGATTCCTGATTGGTTCTACTAAGAATGATTTAATTTCCTAACTTTTTTCCCGCTCTACCTCCACGCAAATGTGGGTATATTACGTCAAAAATGTATCCTTTCTCATCTCTACCCCATTAGAGTAATGATCAAATATTCGTAAAACCTGATCAGGTCGTAAGACGCGGTGATAATCCTTTGTTCTGGAACAATGTTTTTGGACCGTACTGGGCAGATGGACAGATGTTTGCAGGTTGAGTTGTAAAAGGTCAACCTATGTTTTATAGTGCATCAACAGCGAGTCAGGTGTGCGTCTAGTTGGCACACAGTTAATTATTGACGGGTTTTTCGGGAGCATTGTTAGTCATAGGGAGGCGGTGTAGATGGAGAGGAAAGGAGTGGGGGGAGGGGGGGACGGTAAAGTGCTTGTGAAATATTCAGCAAGGTTTCATCTCGGTGCCATTATATGGCACGGCCGACTGCTTGCCACAGCTCGATATACAGGGTGATCCCGGATTAGACAGCCAAACTGTGGGCAGTGGTAGTAGATAAAAAAAAACTCAAAATGTCCTTTTGGAGATTAGCTCCTTTATGCTTTCTTTTCAAGCAAACAGCAAAAAAAAAAACCAAATCAATACATAGGTATTAAATAAAATATTGTATTTATTTATTTTGTTCAAAATAATGGCCTCCAGCCCGGAAACAAGCATTGCACCTATCTATTACAGAACCAGTGTCTGATCGGTGGTCGCATGTATTAAGGCGCCATTATCGTGTTAGACTAAACTGCCAATGATAGGGAAATCGGGGTTCGAATCTAGGTCGGTTTTACCGAGGGTAGTTTTTCCAAAAGGTTTTTCCAATCTCCTTCCACGCAAATGTGGCTTCACTTTATCTAAACTCAACATTCCTTCGTCGTTATAACTGATTGAAACAATAATTGACTGATGGGCGTCTCATTAAAAATGTAAACAATGATGAAGTAGCTTGTTGCCTACGTCCAAGGCGTCACTGAACGATCCTGGGGACGGAAGCTAAATAGGGAAATTATTTTGCAGTTGTGTGGGGAGAGCTGCTCGTTCCAAGAGAGATCGCTGTCGGGCTATTAATTAATGGGGAAGGCCCTGTGATTGTGT
>CABEEJ010000219.1:228752-239750 GCA_901482245.1 Timema douglasi
GTGTTGTGCTTAAAAACCGTGTACCTTATTCTTGAATGTGATAAAGTGTAAAAGAGTGTAGAATTAGATTATTATTCTGCTTCCAGCTATTATATTTGATTCATTTATATTTTCAGTTCTTTTATTAAACAGAAAACTTTAACCAAGGCCTTTCATCCCCAAGAAATAAGTTCTGTGACTGTAAGTGAACTTCAAAAGCCTAAGTTTTCACCGTTATCTCTCCATGAGAAAGTTACAGTTAAGAAAATAGTTCGTTCAACACCTGATATTCTAATATCTCAACCAGGCAAAAGCAACAACAAGAAATATATTCGTAGCTTTAATTCTGAATGGTACCAACGGAAAAGTTGGCTTTGTGGTTGTGAAGTAAAAAATTCAGTTTTGTTTCCCGTGTTAGCAGCACCCTCACTAATTTTAGCTACTAACCACCACAGTTGAAGAGTCTTAGCAAAAAACTACGGTTAGTTAATCTGACCAGGATTAGACCCCCCCGACCTCTTTGTTTATGATATCTAAGTGCAGCTTGATTCAAAGGTACCTATTTTCCCACCTCTCAACCATTCACGTTTATACCTGGTCACAATAAAGCTAGTAGACAAAGGGACCAAAGGGAGGAAGTCTATGTATGTTTAGTTCAATCACGGAAATAAAATAAATCACTTAACTGAAGTACACAGAAATTTTATTTAGATCAGGAATGTAATATGATTTACATTATTTATATATTTACTTATTTTAATCTATAAGGTATAGTAAAATTTTACTCAGAAACCTTAATTGATAGGTCTATATGTGAATATTGTTTTAACCTTTAAGATATTTCATTTTATTAATTTAAAAAAATGCATTCGTGTTTGTAAATAATATTTAATTGTTTATATTAAAACTTTAAATGGTCTAATATAAGCAACCCAAAATCAGCTAATCAATTCAAAGTATTTTATTTTTCGTATTTTTATAAATTTAATTTGAATAATCCTTACTTTTATCACAAATGGCAAACAAATAAGAAATAATTGAACTTATATTTATTTAGATTTTTGTTTTATAAATAGATCATGCTAACATTTTTTTAAAGGTTACTCTATTAACATTGACTTAAAAATATTAATAGACCCATGGAAATTTTAATAGATTATTAAGTCCTTTGAGAATAAAAGTGTGTATATAATATATTTACTAAGCCCATTGGAATCAACTTGTTTAACTGGATTAAGGTTAAAACATTAGGTCTATGCTCTCCGGTGCGCACAAGTTTTACCAAAGCTTAAGGTGATTTGGAAGGGAATGCACTTTTTATGGAATATTTTTTACTTAAATAATTAAAATATTGCTCCAATACAAATGTATAATTTAAATTTTCTTCACAATTTTTCTCAAAATTTCTTGAGTATTAGTCAAATGTTTCTTGGAATTTAATGACAACTTTTTCTTTTGATTAAAATAGTTTCTCATCTACTTCCGCTATGCTCATTATTAATATGTAGGAACTGTTGATTTAAACGCGAGAAGAAAATTAAACTATATGTTTGTACTGGAGTAATATTTTATTTATTTTTGCCAAAATAAAATGTTTTTTCATAAAAAACTGCAAAAAACACTGGGCTTTTTTTCACGTCCTCTTCCATCCCAACATAACTTTAATTTGAAGGCTATAAGAAACATCGACTTGTCTGTCCTGTAATGTTAAGAATTGTTTATAAAATAATATTTTATTCACAATGTGACCTAATTATTATATTCATTTAGATTCTAAAGATTTTTTATTTTGCGTTTCTATATCATCACGATTTTTTTAAAAAATATTCTCTCACATTCCCACTTGTATTTTTAATTTCTAAGAGTAGTAATTTAACATGCTAATTGGTGACCAAATTAATGTATCAGTACACGACTTACAGACTAATATACATATAGACTAGAATAAACACCCTTCAGTCCACTAGGAAAGATCAATTCCAAATTTCACAAATTATAAATGTTTGAGCTGTGTGGGGAATTGAACCAAGCACGCTTGTCTCAGTAGGTAGGGGTGCATTCGTCTGAGTTAAGATTTGGTGATTCGCATACCAACTGCCCAAATTCCAAAGAAAACAATTTTAGAAACCATATATTTTCAAAAGGTATTGATCGTCCAATTTCATAAAAATTACCTTCTTATTTAAGTTGCTAAATCTACTTTACTTTCAGGTATCCATACGTCAATTTATGTGATATGTAGTTGTCACCCTTGAAAGATAGTATGAATATCTATAAAATAATACTTATAATAGAATACAATGTTTTCAACGTTTACCATAAAAAGGTATGTTTATGTTTTCTAAAAGTTTCTTTCTCCCAAAATACGTCTATAGTTAAAACAATGAACGTGGCATTGTGCGCCCTTTATAATCAACGCAGGCGACTACAAAGTGGAGTAGGGTAGAGTGGGGTTGTTTGGCGCGTGCTCTTGTGACATATCAGCCGGCTGGTCACGCTGACCGGCCGGTCCTGCTCCTTCTGATGTATACAAGCCACAAACCATTCCAGGTCCGGCCACACTCTCATGTAAGGCAGGTGGAATCACCCTACCTAAACAGCTGCAACCGGGTGAGCCACCGAGCTCTTCTCCCATGTCACGTGCATAGTTGAGAGTAACATACTCACGGCCAGGAAGAAAATATATATTACTGTTCCTAATAATCTAACTTAAAACAGAAGTGCAATTAAAGAGGAGTATTCTCAAATGACACAGTACCACATTGATATAACGTCTCTATTTTCTCCAACACCATAGTGTACTTATTTCTAAGTTGAAGTCATGTCTCTACTCTCTCTTATACCAGACTGTACTTATTTCTAAGTTGATGTCATGTCTCTACTCTCTCCTGCACCAGACTGTACTTATTTCCAAGTGGATGTCATGTCTCTACTCTCTCCTGCACCAGACTGTACTTATTTCCGAGTTAAAGTCATGTCTATAGTCTCTCTCCCACCAGACTGTACTTATTTCCAAGTGGATGTCATGTATCTACTCTCTCCTGCACCAGACTGTACTTATTTCCGAGTTAAAGTCATATCTATAGTCTCTCTCCCACCAGACTGTACTTATTTCCAAGTTGATGTCATGTCTCTACTCTCTCCTACACCAGAATGTACTTATTTCTAAGTTGAAGTCATGTCTCTACTCTCTCTTATACCAGACTATACTTATTTCCAAGTTGATATCATGTCTCTATTCTCTCTCACACCAGACTGTACTTATTTCCAAGTTGATATGTCTCTATTCTCTCTCACACCAGACTGTACTTATTTCCAAGTTGATAGAACCATGCTATCTGGAGCAGATGCCATACTACTGCCTTGATGTCATGTCTCTAGTCTCTCTCACACCAGACTGTACTTATTTCCAAGTTGATAGAACCATGCTATCTGGAGCAGATGCCATACTACTGCCTTGATATCATGTCTCTAGTCTCTCATACCAGACTGTACTTACTTCCAAGTTGATATGTCTCTATTCTCTCTCACACCAGACTGTACTTATTTCCAAGTTGATAGAACCATGCTATCTGGAGCAGATGCCATACTACTGCCTTGATGTCATGTCTGTATGCATGAACTCTTTTAACGTGGGCCTACCCCCTGCCCTTTTTTTTGTCTGCCTCTATGATGAAGGCAAGGTCTAAAATAGGGGTTGGGGTCCCCCCCCCCTTCCCTATGAATAGTTCCGCTCCTATGAGGATACACTCCCCCTCTCACCCCACTTATCCTTGGGGACTAGGAGGAACATGAGCCTCTCTGATAAAAGGGGTGGAAAGGGAGGGCGCGTGCGGTTACTTCAACAGATGGCAAATTAAATAATCCACGGTGGTGTGCCTAGGCAAGGACTGGACCGGGCTCGGGACGTATTCTATGTCTGGTTTCGCAACTGAGCAGTTTGCATAAATGTAGTGGGTTGCGTTAACCAGGGGTTTGTAATACCTTGTGAGTGTACAACTCTGCCGTTGATAGATATTTCTTACTAGCACACTGAAAAAACAACAACTGATTACTAACTACCTAATCTAAGAAATATTTTAAAAATATAATTATTTGAGGTATTTAACTTGCGTTTTCTGAACTGACTGATTATATCAGCGCATGACTTACTAACTAACTGAAATCTAGAACAGAGAATGACCAGGAAAAGGGAAATGCACATTTCACCAATGAGAGAGATTTTTCATCCATGTTGGGGTTATAGCCTGGGACTCTCAGTCGAGAAGGTAGACTCTCTGCCGAATGATATAAAGTGTAAGAAAAATTTAAACTATCTTGAAGGCAAACGTATTAAGGAGAAACTATATTTGGTCTAACTTGATTCAATGTGTTCTATTTAAATATTTTGCATTTATATTTTTATAGAAAACAACAATTGAATTTTTTTTTTTCCGAAACTTGAAAAACGTTTCTTTAAAAGTTTTCCCTCTCACATTTTTTCAAAAGTCCCCGCATATCTTTCCACAAGCTCTCACACATCTCTCCACAAGCCCTCACACATCTCTCCACAAGCCCTCACACATCTCTCCACAAGCCCTGGTCCATCTACCCACAAGCCCTGGTCCATATCTCCACAAGCCCTCACACATCTCTCAACAAACCCTCACACATCTCTCAACAAGCCCTCACACATCTCTCAACAAGCCCTGGTCCATCTCCCCACAAGCACTGGTCCATATCTCCACAAGCCCTCACACATCTCTCCACAAGCCCTGGTCCATCTCTCCACAAGTCCTGGTCCATCTCCCCACAAGCCCTGGTCCATCTCCCCACAAGCCCTGGTCCATCTCCCCACAAGCCCTCGTATATCTCCCCACAAGCCCTGGTCCATCTCTCCACAAGACCTGGTCCATATCTCCTCACAAGCCCTCACACATCTCTCCACAAGCCCTGGTCCATCTCCCCACAAGTCCTGGTCCATCTCCCCACAAGCCCTCGTATATCTCCCCACAAGCCCTGGTCCATCTCTCCACAAGCCCTCACACATATCTCCACAAGCCCTCACACATATCTCCACAAGCCCTCACACATCTCTCCACAAGCCCTCACACATCTCCCCATAAGCCCTGGTCCATCTCCCCACAAGCCCTCGTCTATATCTCCACAAGCCCTCACACATCCCTCCACAAGCCCTCACACATCTCTCCACAAGCCCTCGTCTATATCTCCACAAGCCCTGGTCCATCTCCCCACAAGCCCTCGTCTATATCTCAACAAGCCCTCACACATCTCTCCACAAGCCCTGGTCCATATCTCCACAAGCCCTCACACATCTCTCCACAAGCCCTCACACATCTCCCCACAAGCCCTCAACATTCCAAGAGAGCGGGAGATTTCTCGTCGCTGTTCGGATTTATCCACCCCTGTTATGGTAAACCTGCCTTAAAGGCTTCGTCCGTTGAACACAAAGTGTCGGACTAGAAAGTGTCGGAGATAACTCTTTGCCCCGGGCAGGACACGAGTAACACTCTCTCCCTCCCCCCTAGGCTCTCTTACCAACACTGTCACTATTATATTAGTACCATTCTAAATGTCATGGAAGGGAACTGACCGCAACACTGGGTCTGGATTTACATACTTCCATATCCATTATGACCAAAATGTCAAAGTCGCGTAGGGGTAAGAATATACAATTTGGAAAGGGGGGAAGGGGTATTAAAGTAGAGAGTTGGGTAGAATAATGCCTCCAGCTAGTATAGCTGTTAGCACCAATAGGAACTATAGTTGGATCGTCATGCCGAGGTAGATAATTATCTATCCAACATTTACAACCATTAGTAAAACTACATTTCAATTTTCATTGAAATAACCCTACATAGAAAAGATTCTAGATCTACTTTCATGTATTCATACGAAAAGTTATGGGATCTACAGCTGTCACTTTTTAATAGATATTATCGAAACATACAAAACAACAACTAAACAACTCTTTGGCTTCAACCCACATTCGAGCAATGCCAATCAGGTGGCCGCCGTATATTGGAGAAGATAGTGCCAACTTACGAGTTTAGAGGTTTTCATGTGGTCCGCATAATGAATTCTCCAGCCATTAATATCGGTTTTCTAGACAGGAGCCGCTACTTTCCTATTCAAGTAGCTCCTTATTTATTCTCATATGGCTGAGTTGACCCCGTTCCAAACCCACATGTTGGAAATCTTTTATTACCAAATTGTATTGTTAAAAAGTATTTAAAGTAGTATATGCCAAATAATCTAATGGGTAGTTTCCTTTCGGCTCATACCCCTAATTTGGAGACAGTTTTATATTAGGATTTGATAACCTGTCATATTTTTAGGTACATTATAGACAATGCCTAAATAATCATAAATATGTTGATGATCCCCTACTTGTAGAAATGTATTATAAGTAATTCTATTTAGTAGATTTTGATCACTATGGATATTTAGGTAATATTTCCATGCTTTTAATATTTATTGAGTACCGATGTTGAGTAAGTTCAGATATACTCAAATTTATTATTTATCACCACATGATTGTCAGATTGACAATATAATGCAGGCTTCAAATTAAATGTTGACTTTTGTCATAATAAAATCACCTGGTGAATCATTGCAGCTAAGCTGGAAATACCTGTGTGGGAGGGTAGCTTACTACTGCTTCTTTCTCTGACGAGCTTACACAGACACCTTAACATTTGCTCCTTGAAAATATTAAATTACTTTTTAATTTGATCTTTTTCGTCTTTCCTATTCTAGATAGTCATATGTTTCCATGGACTTTTTTAATTTACACCCCGGAAGAAATATTCCTTCAGGCCATTTTAGTGACCAGGCCATTATTTTTTTATTATTATCTAGCACCACGTCTTACTACCCGTTCGAGCTATACGCTTAAGCATTAATTAGATTAATGGGTTAGAAATTGGGAAGGTTGAATTTAGTGGAAGTGAAACCGCATTTGTGTGGAGGGAAAGTGAAAAAGCTTGTAGGAAAAAACCACCCCCAGCTTACCCGACTGAGATTCGAATCTTGATCTCCCCGTTTTCGGAAGTTGAGCTCAAAGAAACTAGCGCGTTAGCTAAACTACGACACCGAGGCGTGTACCAAGTCAAATAGCCTAACTTGTAGATGATTTATAAAAAATACGTTTACAAAAAACTTAGAACTAGAAATAATAATTATGTGATACTGTAGGACTATTTTTATAATTATTTAATAATCTATGGTTTTTGTTTCAATGTTATATCTTTAAAACTCTCCGAGTAAAACGTAAATTCATTAACATGGGACATCCTATCTTGACTGGCCGTGACGTCACAGGTAGGCAACGTTCTTGAGTTGAGGTGGAAGGGAAGGCGAATTAAGGTCAGCATTTATGCAGTTTTTATGGTAAAAAATTCTTTTTATTTTCAAAATAAATCAAATATTGCTCCAGTAGAAAGATAGATTTTAATTTTCTTCACATAGTTATTATTATTATTATTAGCTCCGCGTCTTACTACCCGTTCGGGTTGTACGCACTTACGCTAATGTGTAATGGTAGGGTGATTGTGATGATTGTGAGATGAAATGGAGGACCTACAGTTTAACGTGGAATCCGAACCACGGTGGAGGCCTGGTATTCCCCACATTCACAAGAGTGACCTCAAACATTCTTTAATATCTGTCAAGGTTGCCCTGGAATGTATTAACACATTTTTATCTTCCTTTATAAAGTTTCTCCTATAATACCGCTACCCCCATGATATATATACAAAAACTGTCGATATGACCACGCGACGAAAATTAAACTCAATATTTATACTGAAGAAATATCCTATTTATTTTGTCAAAAAAAAAAAGATTTTGCTATATAAACTGCATAAACTCTGCCATTAACTTGTCTTCCCTACCACTTTACTTTAACGAAATACAAGAGATTATTTGTTAACTTTTTTAATGTATTCAGCTAAATTTTAGCTTCATTTTGTAAAGGGCTTGTTTTTTTTTAGGGTTTATTTACATTATTCCAAAGTTTTTGTTCATACAATTTCTTTAAATTGAAATCCTTTTAATTATTTTAAATCAAATTTAAATTTAATTGTTCATTCTATCACAATTTTTAGCTCATCCATCAAAACTTGGATCCTGTCTCTCATATATGTGTTGTCACTTTTTATCTGTATTTTAACCTGTGCTTTTTTTAAAAACAATAATATCAGAGGAAATACTTTAACTATTTTATTATCTGACTAGAAATTATAATTATTAATACACAAAACAAGAACTTAATTTTATTGCGCCATCTTGGGAGCAAGTAGAGCTATTCAAAGACTTATGGTCGGCCTCTTTTTCCATTTAGTTACGGGGGTGATGGGGGAGGGGCGGGCGTTTCTACGTGTTTGATGACGTCACAGTCTTGTTGCGCTCCCTAGTGTGAACGGTGCAATCAGAACATCACAGAGGCGCTAATGCCTACAACAAACACAGGGAACTGGCGATGAAGGGGTGGTTATGCCCCTTCTCACCCCTATACAGCCTTCCTTCCCACGACGCCTGTATAAATAGAGTTTGTTTGAAACACCGACGGCAGGCGTCACTTCACCGGACAAGTACGCTCTTTTGTACCGAGGGACACTTGTGTGAAGGGACGCACCGACGCCCCAGCACCGATGTCTGTTTAAATTAGTGCGGCGTCGGAACATCGGTGTTATCTGATACCACCTACCCCCACTCTCTCCTCCCTTTCTGTCTAAATATTGTTTTGTACGAGCTTGAACTCTCCACTTTTTTTTAAAGTCTATTTTTGTACTCGATGTCGTCCTCTCTAATGTTTTTGAGGGAAACATGAATAGTTTATTAGTTTAAAAAAAAATCAAAATGGCGCATCAAACCGATATTTTTTTAAATTATTATTTTTACATTCGCTTTACACAAATGATTCCCTAGCACCTGAGACTGTACTTTCGATTTATTTTTAAGGGAAAGATCTTGAGCTATCAACGAACCGAGATCTGTTTGAAGGGACTGTACTAGTAAACTGTTTCCTCCGCCTAGGTTTGACCAACCACACACACAATAATTCAGTGAACTCAAAGTTAGTTAAACTCGTATCGGTGGTCACATGGTCTAACGCAGGGGTCAGCAACGCGTATCCCGCGGGTGACATGGCGCCCTCTTGACGGATTTTAGGCACCCGCCTTATATTTTGTAATTTTATATATTTTTTTGTTAAATATATATATATATATTGAGCTTGGCAGATAAAAACTCTTATCCATTGTTGAGAAAGTGCACCTTGAAACTCCCCTCCTACTGTGCTTCATCTCACAAATAAGATGCTTCATGGTTAATAACACCGATTCACATAAGTCAAAATATAGATAAAGATTAAATGAGCTTCATCTTGATAACTGCCTACGTACAGCGGTCTCCAGTTATATTCCTGACTACATCAATTTGACTGACAATATGCAGTGCCAAGTTTCACATTCATGATTTAGGTACTTAAATAAAGTTCGAAATTTTCAGAGTTTTTATGTTTATACTAATTTAAATTGTTCATTATTCCATTAATATCTATATAAATAAGTTTATAACAATAAGCCCACTTTTTAACATGGCTCAGAATTTTAGGCTCAAATATCTAAATCGAAAGAATGATAATATTATAGTTTATGTTTTGTTTATTACATTTAAAATATGTATATTCTCAACTTGTCCCTAATAAATACATAAATAAAAGGTGAAAATTCAAATATAAAAATCGACGTTTTTCTTAGCACCTCCAGAGTAAAACACATTTTGGAAAATAGCTCTTCATATTTAAAAAGTTGCTGACCACTGGTCCTACGGGCCACTTTCATGTTGGGCTGGATTGACGGTGGTGGTAGATCGGGGTTAGAATCTCGGTCGAGTGTACTGGAGGTGATTTTCTCCTTAAAATGGTTTCCTACTCTTTTCTTCCCTTAAATACAGGCACATTTCCTTTAAAATTCCACCTTTCTCATCCATCTTACATTAGCGTAGTTAATGGATGTGTATAACCAAAACGGGTACTAAAACGCAGCGAAAAATAGTTTTTATATTGTCTTGGAAAGATTAGATGTGGATTGGAGGGAAGAAACGTATCATATTGCAACTGGTAAAAGGTTTGTATGGATATTGATTGACCTTTTATGAGCTCTTGAACTAAAAAAAAAAAAATAGTTTTACAATTTTGTCTGCCTCATGTCTGTGTGTCAGTATGTACACATGGGGCTACAGCGGACATGGTTTTATAGATTTTGTTCAAACTTGATAAGTTGATGTTATATGGTCATACCTCGATGACCAACCGTGATTTTAATTCTAAGAAATGAAGGGGAAAGTAGAAGACAAATCGGGTTTTTGATTTAATCCATAAAAAAAACTGATGTCCATTTTTTTGAAAATTTGAAATATTTTAAAAGTGGCCTTAACGATTTTTTTTCAAAATGGATTATTTGGGAATGTTTTACTTGAAAAGTGAATGTTGTATATTTTTTAATAAAAAAATCGAGGTCATTATAGTAATTAATACATTTTGATTTTTATAAATTGTCTTAATAATTGTGTTCAAATAATATATGTTTAGAGTGTCTCATATAATTAACAACTTTTTTTTGTGAGAAAAACTTATAGTCTAATTAATTTTTGAAAATTGGGTTCATGATTACAATAGACTATGTTATTAAAAAGCACGTAGAATTTCATCCTAAAGTTTTTGTTTTTAAAATACTTAATAAATATATTTTTTTAGTTTTATAAGTCATGGTTCAACCACGTGAGTCTCTACACCTTGTCTGGGACCACTGCAGTACCGCGCGAGTAATTGGACGACCTCCAAAAAAAAAAAAGAGTCAGCGAGTCCTTCTTTCTTGCGTCGAGTGCAACGCCCCAAGTGGCGAAACATAGCAACTTCACGTGATTAATGAAGACCACTGACACTTTTGGTTTTAATTAGTCGTCGGGACCCGGAGGTAGGATTGAGATAGGAAAAGGAAAGGAGGGGGGGGG
>CABEEJ010000219.1:248020-264677 GCA_901482245.1 Timema douglasi
CCCCCCCCAGTTCACCCGACCGAGATTCGGACCTCGATCTCCCCGTCCTCAGCAGTCGAGCTTCAACACGACTAGCGCGTTAGCCAACTACGCCACCGAGGCGGGTCTCTGATAATATTAACGCGAATCTAGCAATATAGCGATAGAAAAATCGATGTTAAAGAGGAAGCTATGATTTAACAAAAAATATAATGTATTCGGCCCTGCCAGAAACCGAACTCACTAACTCTATCTAAGAAGGCTGATACGCTGCCGACTCAGCTATGAGGTTTTACGATTTTTTAAAGTGTGTCCGAAAAAAAGAGTTATTCTCGATCCGTTTTACTTCGAGGAAAATGTATATTTTTCTCCACTAAGTTTACTGCCACCCGTTCGGTTTATATGCATTTTAATTACGCTGTCGAGATAGGTAGAATTCATATTTTAGGTATTCACATTTGCGTGAAGGGGAGTGGGAAAACATTTAGGTAAAAAAATCCTGACAAACCCTGAATTTCTCTTCACTGGCAGGCCAGACTAGTTGAGCCCAACGCTTAGTCGGCGTGTCCACCGATTCTGGTACGATAAATACGGTTCTTCTGAATAGTTATGGTACAGTTTGATTTTCTAAGAGAACCCGTTATTTGGAAACTGAAAATTCATGTCATAATGGTGGGAAAAAATCACAATATGTATTTAAAGCTCTTAGTCCGTTTAATTAATGATGCAAAGATCAATTATAAAGTAATCCATAGGTAAATACTATCGGAAGCTTTTGAAAACTTTCTAGATTTAATTTGACCTCAATTACTGTTTCCAGCCTGTGGCCTGGGTAAGTTTTCTATCCAAGTAATATATTTTCCACTACTGGCTTACTAGGTCTGTCGTAGCTTTATATACCTTATAATCTAACTTAAGACTAGGACAGGCACAACATCCAGTTCCCTGGCCGTTAATTCATCACTGTGAAAGGGTAAACCAACATTTCATCAATGATACATTTTTAGGACATGTTGGGAATCGAACCCGGGAGCCTTAGCTTAGTAGATATACACTCTACCAACTGAGCTAAGGTGTTGAATTGATATTTTTTAGATACATTTTTATAATAAATAAATAAGCATATTTTAGAATGCCAAGCTTTATAGTGTCTTTCAATTAATGTTGTTGGTCGAAAGTGGTTCTCCTATAAATATCAGTGTTTGGTTGACAGGGCAGCAATGTTTTGTTGATGGAAGGCTTTTATACATTTATTATTATATTTTTAAAAAAGTGTTTTGGCTTTACCAAGTTTCTAGACAATATGTGTATACACTCTATTTATAATTAGACTCTTAAGTATTAGTATATGTATATTATTTTTAATTTTATACTATAAAGTAGATATTTAAATATTTTGTAAATATATATTAATTTTTTATACCTAGTCAAATCAATCAACTTTTTAAAGTAGCATGTTCACAAAACTTGCGATACTTATTAAAAAAAAACTTTTTTTTAAAAAAGGAAAGAGTTAAAAGATAAAAACCAGTTTTAATCAACTAGAGTATTTAAACTAAAAATAAAAGACCTTGTAGAATTGTGTTACTCGAACTAATATTAATCCATTACATATGTTTGGTTGATATTTTCAAATCTCATCAGTGATGTAAGCTATAATTAATCTAAATACATCATCTGGGATTCATCCTGATACTATATCGATGTTGCCTCCCTATTTGTTTCACGCATATAGGCCTACTTTGCACTCACTTTACCTTAAAAAGGACTCAGCCCTATCATATAAACTGCACCATAGTGTAGATTAGGGTTTTATATGATTTTTAAACCATTGGAGCTCTTATACCAAAAAAACAGGTTAGAGCCCTCATAAATACTTGCTACACTAATATTATGAACATTAAATAATGATAGTTAAATTTTACAAGCCTAAAACTATAAAACAGTCTGAAAAAATCACATGTTCTGACTACGCCTTTGGCTAATTCCCTTTATTAAGATTTGAAAAAAATTGGTAAAACTAAATTCTGATGTTATTTTATATTGTGAAAAATAATTAATTAATATTATAAAGTTGTCTCACAAATCCCGAGAAAATTATAGTGGAATCCAGTTCGAAAAACGCTGGTGTAGCTCGTCAAGTTAAGAGTGCTATAATTGACCTAGGTGGTTTTGAAATAAAGTTCTCACCTCAGGACCCGATGTTCGTGGGTTTACACCCCTCCGGGGACGATGGATTTTTATTGACCGATTAAAATCCGTAGCACAACTTCCTTCGGAGGGGAAGTAGAGCCGTCGGTCCCGTGTCGATTGTGGTATGTAAAAGAACCCTGGAAGGTATGAGAAAATATCTTTCCCAGTAAAATCGGTAGGCATTTTCACTCTCGCTACTAGAAATTCTCGTGTCCTGATATAATCAGTCGGTCCAGAAAATGCACGTTAAATACCTCACCTCAGATGACCTTAATGTAAAAGAGTGTACATTGTACAGTCACAGGATCAGGGTGAGATGGAAGGCAGCGTGAGTTAAGGTGCGTATTTTTACCATTTTTATAGCAGATTACGTACTTCTTTGGATGATATAAATAAAATTGCTTCAATATACACGTTTAGTTTAACTTCCTACGCATGGTTTTCTCAACTGTTGTTGAATATTTGCCATGAGCATAGCGGCACTTTAAAATAAACTATTATAAATTAAGATATATTATTATTATTATTATTAGCACCGCGTCTTACTAACCGTTCGGGTTGTACGCACTTACGCTAATGTGTAATGGTAGGGTGATTGTGAGATGAAATGAAGGACCTACAGCTTAACGTGGGATCCGAACCACGGTGGAGGCCTGGCATTCCCCACATTCACAAGATGTCTTGTCAGAGGTGAAGGAAGGGTTTGGTAATCAGATAAATCTATGCCGGGACCGAGGATTGAACCCCGGCCGCCAGCACAGAAGTCTGACACATTACCCCTAGACCACCAGGTCACCCTATAAATTAAGAGAAATAGTTCTTTTCAAATGCCGTTATGAACATGAAAGTTAATTTTAGAGCTGTTGTTATTACTGTGTATAGAAAATTTAACTAAACATATCTGCCTGAGTGATATTTAATTGATTT
This sequence comes from Timema douglasi, assembly GCA_901482245.1. NCBI lineage: Eukaryota > Metazoa > Arthropoda > Insecta > Phasmatodea > Timematidae > Timema > Timema douglasi. Next base: position 251,120 of record CABEEJ010000219.1, read on the forward strand.
CAGCCAAAAAATATAATTTGTTATAAAAACTTACTGCCGATAGACGGGAAGATTGGGGTGCGAGTCTTGGTAGGGTGTATTGGAGATAGTTTTTCCACTCAGCATCCACGCAAATGCTGGTACACTTCATCTAAATCCAATCTTCCTTATCCCTAGCTCACTTGCGTAATTAGTAAATATTCGTATAGCCTAAACAGGTAACAAGACGCCGTTATTAATAACAAACACATCTTAGTGTGCGTTCTCTTCCATTCCAGCGTGAAGCATAAGAATCCTCCTAGCCACAAAAGTGGCTGAGAGCGCTAAGTTGGGATAATCATAAGACGGTGACCCACAAAGTTCCAAATAAATTTTGGGTCGACCCCATTTAAATCAATTTTAAGGCACGGAAGACTGACACAGGGTGTGAGCGATTCGGAGATTACTACGAGTGCGATTTGAGTTGCTAGTTAATATACAGTCCACTTTTCATTGGTAGGCCCTTATATAACAGACACTTGATTACATTCCCATTTTTTTTTTTTAGAAAGAACCTTATCCGACATCTAGAATAGTTTTTTTTTAGCACAGCGGTTTGTTACCTGTTTAGGCTATAGGCATATGTATTAATTATTCTAATGTGTTATGGATAAGGATGTGTAAATTTAGAAGAAGTGTAGCAGCATTTGGGTGGAGGAATAGTGGAAAACCAATTAGGGAAAACCACCCTAAGTACATTCTACTGGGACCTGAACCCCAATCTCCCTGTCCTTGACAGTCCACTCTACTTTTAGTGCGAAGCCTTTACACCAATGGTTCTTAACCTTTTATTACTCACAGCCCTCTAAATATTCTAAAATATTTTCGCGGCCCCCTAGTTTTTATTATAGTATTAATCATTAAGATTTATTCTAAAATAGTGTCTTTACTTACTGATTATAATAACAAACCAATAAAAAAAATAGAAATTAACTTACCTAAAGTTATTTAACGGGACCTCTGCTGTTGAACACTTTCCACTAATTTGTATATTCTTGTTTCAATTGTATTCTTTAACAATATTCGCATGCAGGAGTCGATTTCGCTCCTTCGTTTTAGTATTTATCATTGTGGAAAATCCCTTCTCACATAAATAAGTTGAAATAAAGGGCAGACAATTTTGAATGGCGGTGGTAAACAGATGGGGATTATTTGTACTATCCGTGTTATATTATCCGTGCTTCACCTCCCCTCCATTACCAGGAAAATACTTACCATTATCGAATTATTTCTTTCAAAACATTACATTTAAGCTAATTGACTTAAGTTAAAAAGCAACTAACATTTTAATTAATATTTTGAGGTCCTCCAAAAAGCCTTTGGTGGACCCCGGGTTAAGAATCACTGCTTTAGACCATTTGAGCACTGAAAATGTTGTCATCAATGTTGACTGCAAACAAATTAATATGTAGTCCTGTATTCTAGTAAATACTTCCAAATTTAATCTTATCAGTCTCGTGGATTACTGTCGAAACTGTCCCGCCAAGCACGATATAGTAATAATAATATTAATAATAATAACAGTATAAGCTAATGCGCTTCCTTATAACATGACAGTGGTCCATGCTAAGTTGGAGCGGTGTGTATCTGAGAGTGGGGGAAATGAGAGAGAGAAATAGAGATTGTTGAAAGAGGGGGAGGGGGGGTATTACCAACAGAGGTTGTTTTGATGCAGCTTGCCGATATCGACTAAGGGGTCTCGTGCCACGGTCAGCTGACCACTCTGCTAGACAGAAACAGAAGGCTAAGATGGGGGGCACACACACGCTATATGGCCAAGTGCATTATCCTTTATTCATTTTTTTTAAATACTAGGAATCATTTTAACAGGCTTCGAACGCGTACCGGTTGGACAAACGGACTAACCGTCAGGCTCGGTCTAGTTAAGGTTTGCTGGCGACAGAGATGTCGAGGTTTGAATCCCAGTTGGCCGTGTTGAGGAAGGCGTTTCCCTGAATGTTTATCACAGAGATGTGGAAGGTATACTCTAGAAGAATCGCACTATCTGTCGGTGTAAATAGATCCGTATAGCGTCTTATTATCCTTCCGGGCCAACCGCATATTTGCACTGATCGTAGTACGCTATAGGATAGGTATAATTTATTGGAAGAATACCCTTATCCTCGTGAGGGGGGAGAAAGAGAGATGGAAACTATTTAGAAAAAAATATATCTATTCACCTGGGTGATATTCGAGCCCAAAAGTCCCCATCCCCTGCGAACCAAAGAAGATGAAATGGAGGACGTGTGTCCATCATTGTTGGAATTTTGAACCGATAAAAAAATAAATCAAATTAAACCTATGGTCTAACATGTCACTCTCGTGTTAGGTTGGACTGTCTGTGACGAGGAGATCGGGGTTTGAATCCCCGTTGATTGTACTGGAGGTGGCTTTCCCTAAGGGGTTTAGTACTCTACCTTCACGCAAATGCGGGTACATTTCTTTTAATATTCTAACTTCCTTATTTGGCTTATGTAAATTTATTTAACTTTTTATGTGAAACTTAGGGACGCAACAAAGCTTTGCCATTCAAGTCTATACTCTGCCACATTTTTTCTAGTTCGTCCCATGGCTTTCCAAATTTCCTGCCTTCATTCGTCGATGGTCATAGGCCAAGTCATCCTTGGCCTGCCGCAACGTGGGCGTCAGTGTGGTTTCCAGTCCAGAGCTTCTCTTAGAGACGTTATACTGATCTCTCCGGCGAGTAAAGCCAAGAACCATCGTTACTTACGACCGTCTGATCTCCGGTTGGTTGGGGTTCTGGTTCGTTTTGTTCCGCAGCTATTCATTCGACCCTATGTTTGACCACCACAGGCTCCAATAGGTTCCACAGGCATCTGTTGATGAACGTCTGTGGTCTCTGGGTCAGGCGTATCTCGCATCTGTAAAGGACCAACTCCACATTTCTTTGGAAGATCCGCAGTTTAGTCTTTACTCTTATAAATTACACACTGGCCTTTTTTTTTAGCATCGCGTCGTACAACACATTTGGGTTATGCACTTATATAATAATTATGCTAGTGGTTTAGGGATTGTGAAAGTTTTAGTTAGAGGAAGTGTACCCACATTTGCTTGACACACTGTTTTGTAAAAAGCACCCCAATACACTCAACCAAGATTAGAACCTCGATCTTCCAGTCATTGGCAGTCCAGTCTACTTTGAGATTAGCGCGTTAGACCATGCAGCCACCGAAGAGGTCACGGGCCTTATTTTTTCAGCTCTTGATTTTTTTTATCGCTGTGTCTTATTACCTGTTCAAGTTAAACGCATATATGATTACTATAATGGTGTAGGGATGAGGAAGGAAGTATTATAGATGTAATCTATCTGTATTTTCGTGGAAGGAGAGTGGGGAACCATCTAGGAAAAAACACCCTTAGTAGATCCGACCAAGATTCGAAGGTCAATCTAATACGAGTGTGATGCCTTAGACCAGCGGTGCACACCGTTTCAACACCCGAGGGCCACTTTTACTTTAACTGATCAATGGTGGGCCGCAAGGCTATCCCCCCTTCCCCTCACTTGCCAAACACACATCTAACTTTTCCAAATTTAACCAATGAACCTATAAGTTGTAGTGAGAAAAATATTTTTAAAAAGCCCACTTATGAATGATATTAAAATTATATTTTAGAATTTAGATATTAGATTCCAAAATATAAATGTTAATTTGTAAAGAAAAACTTTTTAAAAACAAATATACAATTGAACTAAGAGTACATTTTTTTAAAAGAATGCACAGATTTACAAAAGAAAAAACCTAAACTAGGCAACCAATAATGTTTACCTCTTATAGTAGGCCTAATGAGAAACTTGACACTTTGTTTTTATCAGTTTGTCAATAACTGATTCAATGCTAGAAACAGTAATTCGCAAGTTTCCCTCCAAATGTTTATCAGTCGGATGGGAACGAACTCTTGATATTATTTTCTGTCATGTGACAGTTCACATAAGTAGGTGGTTCCAAATAGTGTTGCCGTTTTTAGAATATGATTATTCAATACTTGTATGTCCTTAGGCAAGTATTTAAAAAAATAAAAATCCAGTAAAGAATCTTCTGAAAATGTTGTTTTCAATTCAGAGTCACATTTCAAATCAATTAGCTCCATCTGGAAATCAATGGACACTGTCTCAAAATTAGTAATAAGCGGTAGATCAAACACGTCAAACTATTTCTCAAATTTTCTCGCATCTTGAAACCGATGTTTAAACTAATTTTGAAGCTATACAAGTGAGGCGTATTTAGTGAAGTTAATGTTTGTTTCTTCAGAACTTTCAGCAAAACGTTTAATTGTTGGAAAACTCACCATTTTCCCAAATTTCAGTTGTGACTGCCATAATATCAGCTTAACCTCAAACGACTTTATTATGTTAATCAAGTTATGAATCATATTTTTCCCTTGAAGATTTATATTTAGCTCGTTAAGATGTTGGGTCATGTTAACTAAAAAAAAAAGACATATCACACACCCAATCATTGCTCTCAAAATCTGCTAACTGCAACTTTTTAAAAAGAGACGTATCTATTGACGCAGCTCATACACTCTTTTAAGAATTTTCCAGCACTAAGCCAACGAACTTGTGTAAAATAAACAATATTTTCATACTAGGAGTCTAATTCTGACAAGAATTCTCAGAACTGACGATGAGTGAGTCCTCTGGAACGAAAACAATTTATTACTTTGACTACTACTTTCATCACGTGCTCTATATTGATGGTTTTTGCACTAAGGTTTTCTTGGTGTAGAATACAATGGCATACGACGATATCATTACCCATTTTTTCACTCTGATGCTAAATAGTTCACAGCCCCTTGCTTCTTTCCCACCATAGCTGGCGTGCTATATGTTGAAATAACATGTGATCATTTTAGATTCAACTTATACTTTTCCAAGATTTTTTTCACTTCACAGTAAATGTCTGAGCGTTTGGATATATCTTCCATAGGAACTAACGCCAGCAATTCCTTTGTAATGTTAAAATTTATATTAACACCACGGATAAAAATTGAAAGCTGCGCAGTGTCAGAGTGACGTCTGTGCTTTCATCTATGGACAGTGAAAAGTACTTAAATTCTAATATTTTTTCCTTTATTCTGTTTTCAATGTCTAATGCCTTTTATTCTGCTCTTCTGGATACTGTCTGTCATACGATTAAGACTAATTTTTGGGATAGTAATTTTCCGTTGTAAAAGCTATATTTACCACTTCTTCCAAACATTCTTTAACTAGCTCTTTATATTTGTATGCCTTCATTTTTTTACTAAAATTTTAGATACAACAAAATTTGCTTTGACTTCAATTTTCGAGTCGTCAGTTACTTTTCTAAAAAAGATTCTGTTGGCTTGCTATTATCCGTTGCAATTCTTCTACCTCATCCTTTCTCATTTGTCGAGCCCACGCGCTGTATTGGCCAGCATGTTTTGTATCGTAATGTTTCTTAACGTTGTACTATTTCATTACACTCACCGTTTCTTTACAAATTAAACATGTTGATTTGGCGTTATATTCTATGAACAAATAACTCTCCCTCCATGTTTCCTGAAACACACGGCACTCGTCAGTAACTTTACGATATTTTATAGACATCGTCATAAAATGTTAAAAAATTAATTAACCGCCCAAAGCCGGACAGTGAACAATAACTGACTGAGCCAACATTACAGGAATTGCTGATACAGCTCGCGCACGCGCAGACAGCAGTCCTCCAATACCGTTATCACCAACCTGGATAGTGCGTGCAGCGATCGTTTTGTTATTTCGATCATTTAATGTAAGCTAATTTAATCTACAACAAATCAATGGGTGATGCAAAACAACAAAAATTTGATTTTCTGGGTGGGTTTCCGAATACAATTGTATATTATATCGACTTTTAAACACTTTTCTCCTAATCCACCTCGCGGGCCGCATAGAATGAGGTCGCGGGCCCCGGGTTATGCAATACTGCCTTAAACCATCCGGCCACTAAAGAGGGTCATTGTCTTCTTCTGTCCCTCCATCCGCGGTGATGATGCTCTCCAGTTAGCAGAACTTGTCTGCCTCCTAAATTGCTCGATCCCATTATCGTGACTAATGCACGCGTACAACCCAAAGGAGGACTAAGACATGGTGAAAAAATATAATTCAGATGTAACTATTTATAATTTAAGATCAGAAACCCCCACCTGAGGTAGTTATCGACCTGCTAATTATTGTAATCTTAATTACTATTATTTTTGGATCCCCCTGTCGGTGTAGTGCACTCAACCCGACCCGCCACGCACCGCGAAGGTCAGCTGTTGATGTCACACGAAGTGGCGCAGATGTCGGACCAGCCTGTGTTTGTCTGGCGCACACACACGCACGCACGCACGCTAGTTCTACCCCCCCCCCCTACCTCCCACCTAGAGCATAATATGAAGTACAAACATTGCCGCAAGCTCGCATCTCGGCAACTGGGGCTCATTGCATTACGCCCTTAATTGGCCGGATAGGCTCGTTAGCTCAGGAGGATTGGCTCAAAGGTTTGAGACGTTGTTTGTGTATTGACATTGAGTCAGACGGGGGGGTTGACTATAGTACTAGAGGTCCAGGGCTCGATCCTTTTTGGTGGTGTTGTTAAATATGAAATATTATTATTAGCACCGCGTCTTACTACGCGTTCGGGTTATACGCACTTACGCTAATGTGTAAAGGTAGGGGTGATTGTGAGATGAAATGGAGGACCTACAGTTTAATGTGGAATCCGAACCACGTTGGAAGCCTGGCATTCCTCACATTAACAAGATGTCTTGTCAGAGGTGAAGGAAGGGTTTGGTAATCAGGTAAATCTTTGCCGCAACCGAGGATTGAACCCCGGCCGCCAGCACAGAAGTAAATATGAAATAAAATCTTGTTTAAAGTATTGGGCTCGTCCCAATAAGAGGATTAACTGACATTCAGTCTGACACGTTAGTTCAGTCGGTAGCGTGCTGCTTATTGAACTAATGGTTCCAGGTTCGATCGCCTCCATGGCAGGAAAATTCACCATAAGTGAGATGTAGGTGTCCCGGCTTAGAGCGATGAATTAGCAACAAGAAGACTGGGTGTTGTGTATGTCCTAAAATTAAATGGTTTTGTAAATCTTGTGATGATTTAATTATTAGGTTTATAAAGTGAGCACACTTTTGTTACCCCTAATAATAAAAATAATGCGTTACTAACACCCGCAACGTCGATAAAAATGGGCAAAGGCATTAGTCTAGTCTTGTAAGGTTAGTCAGTGATCAGGAGATTAGGGTTTGAATACCGGCTAGCGGTTCTGAGATACCCTTCTCCTAATTTCTTAAATAGTTTTACCACTATAGCTTCAATAAAATGTGAGTACATTTCCTCTAAATTCTTCTTTCTCATCTCCACATACATCTGGTGATTACATGCACATAGTCCGGACGGGCAGTAACACTCGAAGTAGGGGAATAAATAACTTCTTTATACACAGTGGGGAGTGTTATACTCTGTCGCTATCAGGGAAGTTAGTTTGTAGGTCGTGTTTGGACAAAACCTTGTGTAGAATGTATTGATTCTCAAAAAGGTGTTTCAGACATAAGCATAGAGGAAAATTCCACTTTATTATTTAGTAAAAAACACCATTAAAATGAACAATCATATTATTTAAAGATCCCCTTGATACCTTGGAAAGAGAAGTATTGTAATCGTAATAAAAAAATATCCCACTTGAAATTTTGATAAATACGTTTCCGTGATGGCTTCTGTGTCTGTCTGTGTCTTGGACTAGAGCCAAAACCTTTTTACTGATCGGGCTAAAACTTGGTATATCAAGGATTTACATAAGGTTCCCCAGAATAGTGTTTGGAATTTGACATCTAGCCCTAAAATTAAGGCTAATTTACTTTTGGTAAAAAAAAGAGAGAGAGAGAATAGATTTTCTCAAAATTTTATTTAACGATTTTGATTAAATGTATCCTGGCTCACTTTAACAATACAAACGAAATGAAAACTCTCATTTTCCCATGAAAATATATTTTAGGGTACTTTACATAAGCGGAAATTTCAAATTTGTATCAGATCCTCGTAACTATTAGAGACTCAAAATAGACTCATCGTTGCAAAGTTGTATACTATTAAAAATAAAATTATTTTGTCAGTGTTTTTTTCAAACCAATATTTTCTTAGTTATAAGCAAATATATATATTTTTTATGGTGGGCATTGAAATATTAAATTGATTATACTCTTTGGTGGACACTGTATTTTATTTAATGTTTGCTATTTTGTGGAGTGTTTCTGCAACAATGTATATTATGTAGTTTCACAGGGAGAGCTCGAATTGTGCAATAAGGTATACTTGTCAGTAGACATTCGATTAGGGCCCACTCGAATTACGGAACAACCTGTAGTCCCATTCAACTCCTAAACACTATCCTAACCTAACCCAGCCTAACCTAACCTAACCTTATCTCCATGTCCACCGGTTTCACAAACCTTAATAGTTTCTAGTAAATGTATTTGATAAAAGATAAAAGAGAGATTAAATATGTGTGGTGCACCATTCCATTAATTTATTTTATTATTGAATCTATCTACCAGTTCGGACTATACGCACATGATTGGGTTTTATTAGGTATCCCAGACAGGATTCAAACCCACAGATTCGTTTGACATCTATACCTCTTGCCCCTTGGAGTGGGCTATAGTTTATCTTATCAAGGGGGAGAGAGGGGCATTAAATAAAGTTAATTGAAAAGTTTGATACCATTACTTGAATGGCTGTATGTTTATTTACTTAAGTATGCCATGTTCAATTCCTTGCATGGATAAAAATGTTCATTAATGTCCTACTAAATGACAAATTAGCGACCCGAAATGTTACTGTTGAGTTTGTTGAAGATATACTGTAGATACAGTACGATTTATAAAGGAGGAAACTTTTGTTTTGTTTTAAAGTTAACAAATTTACTAAAACCATTCTTAAATATTCGTACGTCGAGGTATATTACATTTCATATAAAGTACCAAATACCTATGAAATAATGCTGACAGCAAGATCATACGTTAGTATTTTTCGAAAGTTCCTTCTTAGTCAGAATCTGACTAATATAATAAGAGACGTGACTACGAAGATCATTCGAATTACAACAGTTGTCCCCTTCATAGTGTTTGAAGCAGTGGAGAACTGAGAACTCAGTTGGATAAGCCTTATAGAATCTGGGAGTGTAGGAAACGCATGAAAATGCAAGGATTTTTGCAATTTTCTTATCAAAATAATTCTTTTTGGTCAAAATAAATAAGCTATTGCTCCAGTTGTTGAATATCTTTCATGAGAATAGCGACGTTACGTGACAAACTTTTTAATGAAGAGTAAATTGTGTCATTAAATTCCAGGACACCCTTGAAAGATATTACAGAAATGTTGAAGAAAATTAAACTGTTATGTTTTACTGAAGATATATTGGTATAATTTTAGTAAAAAAAAAAAGTTTTGCTATAAAAACTGCAAAAAAATCTGTTTTTTTCTCGAGCTCCAAACATCCCCACCTTAAGACACTATAATAATCGAGCATAAACTCACAAATAACATACACAAAAAGAGGTTAAAACATTACTGGTTTGAGCTGTCTGACAGTAGGAGAACAAACAGGGTAGGAGGAAAGTTAAATGACAATACAATTTGTATTGTGAACCTCCTTCCCCCTATTAAATGACATCATTCTCTTCCCAAAGATACATTCTACGCTCCAATACCAATTACCTTTAGTGATAATATATGATAAAGTATGTGGATTTTTTGATTTTTCAAAGTATAAAATATCACGTTTACAAGTATTTATGTATAGGGCCAGAAGAGAATAATTTTGTGTTCATTACAGTAAACAAACTTGTGTATTGTTAAATGTTTTGCCAATATTTAACCTAAGCGCTACATCTAATTGGCCAAATCTCAGCTAACAAGGGGACCCCCTTCCCCTTAATAGCCCTCTGGCAGCGAACGAAACAAATCAAATAAGTACTTTTATTAGCTGGGGACTTGGGGCAATTTGGGCTTCTTTTGTTCCCTCAATCTTGAAAGTTAGGCTTTCATCACGTCCTCGCAATAGTACTATCACAAAGGTTCACACATTTGTTACGTCTAGTCCTGTAATGCCGGGATTACGATCAACATGACGTTCACGTAACGTAACTTGAAAATTTATCCCTTGGATAACTCTTATATAAAGTTAACTGCATTGTGATGGCTTTAATTTTTTTTTAATATTAGGCGAACCGTCACTTGACTTTACGTGAAAGTGAGGTTGATAGCAATCCCGGGATTAAAATAATATCCCGTTCAAAATATAAAATAATTGAAAAAGGGATTCAGGATTCTATAATATAAAATCTTCAGATATATTTGACTGTACATAACTTTTGTTGAAGCAATGTGGTAGCAATGAAAGTTTTATTCTATTTAGTTACTATTCAATTACGTTCATAGATTATAATTAATTATTTTGATTAGGTGTTTGGTCATTAGACAAGTCCATTCCTTTTGTCAGTGAACTTAGATCGCCAATTTTCCTTGTCCTCTGCCGCCTCCTTCAGCTCCTAGAATGTTCTTCTTTCCTTATTACTGTAAAATCTCTGGCACCTTTTTTTTTTTAAAGATCCTATACAAATTATAATTATCTCAGGTACTGGGACATTTTGCGTTGAAAATTAGATAGTTTTACCTTTTCATAATCTTACATAAAAGCATATAACTTAAACAAAACGGTTTTGAACCCCTTCCTCTCCATTTTTAAATTTAAAAAAACTTATTAAGTATTACCAGTTTTCAGGACCTTTTCAATGCTACTCACTGCTATGGTAGGCGGCTCCCTTAATTTGTTATGCAGAGGGGGAAAAAAGATAGCTACAGGGTCCTGATACCATTTTTTATTCAAAACTTTCAACTTTCTTCCGAGAACTATGGCTTTACTTTACTAATTTCCTATCTCCACCCCTCTCCCCTCAACACCCCTTTCCCCATTTTTACAATCTGGCCCCACCTCTGCTTCTCTCCTCACCCCCATTTTCTCTACTGCTCGAAACAGATTAATGAAACTGATTTATTAATTAGTTTAAGTAATTAATATCATGCTATCCCACACAGCTGTCGTCGTTTGTTATTGACTTCAACTGACTGCTTGACGTTCGAAATTTGAAATGGGAGTCATAAACCTCCTCCCTCCCTTCCACTCCTTCTTCCCCCATCCCCCCCTTTTTTTAACTTGGCATCAGCTGTTCCAAACTTATCACTATTTGGAAAGTCAATGGGTGGGGGGTTTAGAGGGAGGAAAAGGGGTTGGAGGATGGTATAGGGGTTACACTGCTGTCGTTATTTCGTTTTAATTACAGCTGGAAGATTAATCTCTCTACAGAATCCATCTTTCCAGAAATTTTCGCGAGGGAAAAGGAGATAAAGACTCCGGCTTCTGAGAACAAGACAATCATGAGAAGTGAAGCTCCAAATAATTGAATTCAAAACGTCAAGTTCTTTTTTTTTTTTTTGAAAGAAGACTAGAGGATGATTTTCTTATAGAAAGAATGGGGCTCAGTAATATATTTTCCTCTGGAAGACTTCTGGGTAGCTCTTGAACGTTTTCTTTGAGGAAGAGTAAGGATGAAAAGCGATCTGAAGAGAAATTATTACTGGGGGCTGGAGAGATTGGGGGAGGGCGGTTCTATGTTCAATTTAGCGTCGTGACTTGAGATTCTACGACTATCACTTCTTGACATGAATGGATCCAACGTATTTACAACTAGAGAAGGTGTCTGTACGGTAGCCATTAGGATTCAAGGTGATTGGAAGTCAGCACAATTTTGTTCTCTTTGGATGGTGGTGAAGATATAAAGCGAAATAATGAAAGGCAAAAATGTTAATATTTTCTCAAGGTTTTAGAACAAGTTTTTTTAACGATTTTATTTCAAACAGAATATTTTTACATTAGTAAGCTAAGAACGGGGATGTTGGAGTTTAGAGCAAATTTATCAGCATTTGCATGAATCTAGAGTGAAAATATCTTTTGGAGAATTAGAATTAACGGCGTTACCTACTTGGAAATTTCGAAGCAATTTTGTGAAGTGGGTTACATCTTATCTTAACGCACATAACCAGTCTAAGCAATATCATACCTAGAATACAACGTACAAAATAAAAAAGAAAGGGAAGAAGATGAGCAGTTCACCCTAAGAGGGTTCTTGTATATGTGCTGATAGCCCTTTCTCTCTTCTTCTGATGAGCTTACACCGTCACTATACTATTTGCACCTTGAAAACATTTACTTGCTTTTTAATTTTACCTTTGTCTTGTTTCCTATTCTAGATAGATATATGTTACCACGGACTTTTTTAATTTACATCCTGTCAGGAAGATTCCTACAAGACATTTTAGTGACCAAGCTAAATAGCCTTATCTGTAGATTATTTATTGAAAAATACGTTTACATAAAAACCTACTTAAATATAACAATAATAATTTTGTGACTATTTTTAGAATTATTTAATAATCTATGGTTTTTATTTCAACGATATATCTTTAAAACTCACCGAGCAAAACGTAAATTCATTAACATGAGAAATCCTATCTTAACTGGCCGTGACGTCACAGGTAGACAACGTTCTTAAGAACACCCAGCCATCCTTTGAGCTCCGGGTGGACAAAATCAGACAAGTTTGTCGCCTTAGCTCACGTGCCTACTAGATGGGTGTCATGACTACTACTAAACAACTTTAATTTAAGGAATGAGGTATAAGGATGAATAGGGTAGTTCAGAAAAATTGTATCCATTAGAGTGTAGAAAGGAGAAAACCAAACCAAAAGGGTAAATCACTATTTATAAATATAAATAAACTAGCAGCCCATCCCGGCTCCGCACGGGCATAATAATATAATAAAAGAAAATACACAATGTTTTACAGTGAGTTTCTAAAAAAATAACATTCATTGAAAACAAAAAACTAAGATATTAATTTTTTTTGTGACTATATTTTCTTAAACTTTTTTTTTGTATTTACATTGTTTTTTTTTTATATATTATTTTTCACTTTTATTTTTTTTTGTCATTTTTCAATATTTTTTTTATTTATACTTCTACTAATTGTTAAAAGGTCATAACCGTAAAACAAAAGCCATTTAATTTATTGAGTAAGAGCCTCCCTGTAAACAATATTTGATGTGGTTTTATTTAGTGGCAGCAAAATAAATTGATTTTCAGGGGCTCCAACCCGCGATAGGCCAACGTATAATTGACCATGAGTAAAACATTTCTTTCGCAGATCGATCCCAACTAATTCGAAGGTTTGACCTTGGGACTTGTTAATTGTTAATGCGAAATATGTTTTTACCGGAAATTGAAGCCGTTTAAATGGGATTGGCAAATCACTTGGGATCATCGGTATCCTCGGTATATGAGCTAGTTGACCAGCTGCTGGACCGGTCATAATAGTCGCTACAATTAAATTTTCCTTTAACTCCTTAATAAGCAACCTCGTCCCATTGCACATGCTTGGAGGGCTTAAATTTCTCAAAAGCATGATT
>CABEEJ010000219.1:274685-308628 GCA_901482245.1 Timema douglasi
GGGGGGGGGGGGGGGGGGGGGCTAGTCCCACATTATTTTATATTTAAGCTTAACAACCAGACCCAAGAACATTAAATCTACCAATAAATTGAATTTATTTATGTTAAATTATTTAAAAAAATAATAATGTTAGTTTTTATTGATATTTTCAACAGCAACCTAAAAATGAATATTACTGGTAATAAAGTAAACCTCCTATGTTTACCATGTGTTTATAGTATTCGGTCTTGAATTTAGGATTCAGGGCTATTAGGTAAAATAAAAATTTGTATTCGTAGTTTTGTAGTGTTAACCCATTGAATCTATTTTATATATAAGGAGAAAAAGATTTGGAGATTCGCACTAAAGCTTTTTCTTTTCTATCTTTTAAAACAGTCCCATTAATTTTCCCCGCTCAAAAACAAATTGTCTTTCTCAATAAGAAAAAACAACAACAAAACCTCTTCCTCCCTCAACAACATAACCCATAATACATCATTTTGTACACCCATTTGTTCCGAACACGATTCATACACAATTCTATCTCGTGAGGAGGGTAGGAAAAATAAAAATAACAAGAGAGAATATAAAAACCCCTTACAGTTGTAAGAAAATGTCTACTTGATGGTGTCTGACCCTAAAAGGAGCCTGTTTGCCCTTCCAACCCCCCCTCCTCCTCCCACTATCCTCTCTCCTACTTACATCAGCTCCCTCTGGGGCCATTACGTGTTTCCAGAAGCCGTTCCCGACAGTAAAAACAAAAGGATATAGGATCCTCGGCTCCAGTCATACCAACTTTCGAGGGCAACAACGTATGGACCACACAGCTTTATTGGTACAATGGACACACAAGATGTTGACCAGACAACTTTAAATATCTCCTGAGGGTTAGAAATGGTGATCTTTTCTACCCCCTTTCCTCCACTTTTTAGACTTTATATTTTATTTTTCCACTTCTCCGATATTTATTTTGAATCGGATCTAATATTTGTCTATTGTAAATGTAAATATTGGAACTGCAATAGAGGGTTGGGGTTTATAAGCTGCTTTGGATCAATAAGGAGGATTATATAAGAATTAGTAACAGGAAAAATCAGGGATTACATTACTGATTGATAGAATGAATAAATATTCGTACAGAATCTAAGTTTGAAATCCAAGTATTTTCTTATTTTTTATTCTTAGAGCGTGTGTGTGAAATGTTTATGTTTTAATTTTCACCTAAACTAATAAAAAAATAGACTCCCAAGCGAATTAAAAATTAAATTTTGGGTAGAAGGAGGCAGAAGGGAGAGAATAATATGTTTCTCTTTGAATGTTTACACATTGATAGCTTGTCAATTTATTTTTGTTTTATGTGATATTACTTCTAAAAATATAAATGTTCAACTACTAAATCTTTACATGTCAATAAAAATAATCCATTAAATTACGAAATGATGTATAATAAAGAAGGCACAAAAGCCAAATTCGTAAATAGGTAAAATCTCACTAGGCTTTTGAAATCCAAATTTGAGTAGAACCGTGAAGGGGAGTGAGGGGGATAATGGAGGCCAGGTTTACAAAAGGTAGTCAAAATCAAATATTAACATCTAACAACTTCTTTCATGCAAAACTATCCTTATTAAACATTTTTTCTCAGCAGTAAATTAGAAATATAATATAAGTTTAAGAATCGTTAAAAAGGGAATGAAGACGTCTTTATAAAGGGCCCAAGAAAATTATTATTTTTACTTGGCACCTTGTATTACTACTACCTGTTCGGGCTATAAGCTTATGTAGGGTCTACTAATCACGCTAATGGTTTTAGGTACTAAGGAGACTATATTTATAGGAAGTGTACCCATATTTGCGTTGAGCGAGAGTGGAAAATCATTTTGGAAAAATCCCCTCAATACATCCAACCGAGGTCCGAATTTCGATCTCCCCATCTACTACAAGAGTAGCGCGTTAGACCACAAGGTCACCAAAACGTTTGTCAAGAAAAGAGAATAAACGAGCTATAATAAGACGAAGTGAAGAGATAATATAGAAAAACTCCATGGCGTCAGCCCACAAGCAAGCTATACCAATCGAGTGGCTGTAGCATGTTGGCGATGATCGTGCCAACATTGGCGGATAGAGGGTGTAATGTTGTCAGGACAAAAAGCTTTCCGGCTCTAAACAGAAACTGTGAAGAATATTTACAATAACAAAACTTATTTCATTCCTAAGTGTCTTGCCGCTCTTTCCTGTGACCTACAACTTGACCTTCATTCGAGGACTCAGAGACTGCCATCATTGGTGACCATCCCTCTTTGAACTATCAGGACCATATAACATAATTAAGGGTGACTTATATTAAAAGGGAAATAGCCTCACGCTGAATAAATGGCAGTTTAAAAAAAAATACCATAAAACTTAGTAAAGAACGGTTTTTAATTCTATGGGGACATGTTGATAACTTTCAAATACATTTTTGC
The DNA here is from genome assembly GCA_901482245.1 of Timema douglasi. Lineage (NCBI taxonomy): Eukaryota > Metazoa > Arthropoda > Insecta > Phasmatodea > Timematidae > Timema > Timema douglasi. The sequence continues at coordinate 277,127 of CABEEJ010000219.1, forward strand.
GTAAGCTAAATTTTGAAATTACTAACCCACTTCTTAAATAACGTGAGATTTAAAGAGATCCAAACCAGCTTCCATGGTCCAATGGTCTAAGGCGTCACTCTCGCAATATATTGGACTAAGCGTGACAGGGATATTAGCGCTAGAATCTCTGTCGGGTGCACTGAGAGTGTTGTTCCTCCATATTTTTTCCTCTCTCGCTCCAGGCAAATGTGTGTGATCTTACTTTAAGCTCAACTTTACTCATCGCTAACATATTACTGTAATCATTACGTGGGCGTGCAACCCGAGTCATGGCTTCTCTAGCCGGAATCTAGAGTAATTAAAATAGGACCTGTTTCGGTTGCCACATTGTCTACGGTGTCTCCTGTTGACTGCCGACGACAGGGAGATTGAAGTGTGAATCCCGGTTGGGTGTTCGGGGGGGTATTTTTCAAAATTATTTTCCACTTTCCCTCCACGCAAACGAAGGTAAACATCCTCTAAATTCAACCTTCTTAACTCATTAGTGTAGTAAGTGCATATGTGTATAGTGTGAATAGGTAGTAAGACGCGGTGCTAAATAAAATATTTTTTTAAAAAAAAAATGGCTTGAGACATCAAGTTTGTGTTCTATAAGATGTTACAACCGCTTCTAGATGTCTTAATAAATGAAGACATTCGCCAGACACACCTTCTCTTATTAATGTCTCACACTTTACCACACCCGTCTTCCTCTTTATCTCATGATTTATTGTCATACTCTAGTCTCGGTGAGCCACTTATCTGCACGGAACCGCCTCGTTCCGGTGACAACCAGTTCACACAGAATGTGGAGTCTAGAACGAACGTTAGTCCTGATGATAATTAAAAGAGTAATTGATTGATTTCATTTCTAATATGAAGTATAACAGCCACGTTTGATATCAATCAGTGTTATACGTTAACTAATTGAAACGGGTATAGATGGGTTTTTTTAAATCGTCGGATTTTAAAGTTTAAGCAGACTTGGAATATTAAAAGAGTATGTCACTAAACCCATTTCAGTGGATGAATGGTTTAAGGCGTTACTCTCGTGTTATACTGGCCTGCTGAAGATGGGGAGATTGGGGTTAGAATCCCGGTCAAGTCTGCTGAGGTTTTTTTTTTATCTAAAGGGTTTCCCATGCTTCTTTCATACAAATGCGGGTATATCACCTTTAGATTGCTTCCTTCCTCATCCCTACCCCAATAGAGTAGTTATATAATATGTGTATAACCTGAACAGGTAGTAAGAAGCGGTGAAAAAGAGGTGTGTTATTAATGAATCTGACGAGAAACCAACTCATACTGGTGGATACGTGGACTAGACGTAAAGCTCATTGGGATTAGCAATGACCTTGAGATACAATACTAGCTCAGGTGTACAGTGAACGCAAATGTAGGTGCACTTCTTCTGAATTATACCTTCCACATTATTTCCCCAATAGTTTGATTTTGGAGACTAATGAAAGTGTATTTACTCTAAACTACCTCCATCTTCCTTACCGCTTGGATTAATTTTCTAATAACAATTTTGTTGAACGCACAAATTATATTTTGTTTTAGCAAATACTAATTTTGGAAATTTAACAACAGCAAAAATTAAAATGAATTTATAGCATGAAGCGTCATCCAAGTTCTACCAATAACGTTTTTTTTTTGTTCGTGGAATTTTTTTTCGGGTGAAAATGTATGTGGAAATTGAAAGAAAGGTAAGGTTTTGCGTGCAAGGGAAACGAGAAGACTTAGTTTCGAGTATAAAATTAATGGCCGCTCGTTTCAAAATGGTGGTATCTAATGTTTGAAATATGCATGGGGGGGATAGTGTAAAGACAACAAGACGTGAGCAAATATGAATAAATAGAGAAAGAAAGAGATAGTAAAATGAATAGCAACTCCACAAGTAGGAATATGTGAAGAGGAATGAATAAAGAAGAGGAATAGCGAAGGGAAGTAGATTATGCATGAAAAAGGACGTAGGGTCTATATGAATTCGACATGAGGCCATGGAAAGCAGAAATTTCCAAGAGAAGAAATAACGAAGTGGAAAGAAAAAAGAATATAATAAAGGGAAATAGAATGTAGACGAAAATAGCAAATGGGAAAGGGGGAGGAAAAAAAACCATTTCACATGCGTGCGAGTTATAAGATATTAAGAAGATGGGCATACGGGGAAAATGACATAACAAGAAAAGTTAAGACAAAGTAGATTACAAGAGGAAATAAGTTAAAGTTAAATGTGATGAGGAGAGAAAGAAGGAACGTGTAAAAAAGTTCCAAGTCACTTTTAGTCGTAAGCCCTATAGAAATTATGTAGGTGGGGGGGAAGGGGGTCGAACATTTTAGATTAGTTTAAAATCTCACGCTCATTATTAAATCCTTTTGGATGGATAAGAAAATATATATTTTCATCCCCAAAATTATATTTTTATTTTTTGTTGACAATTCAAATTAAGCTGCATCTTAAGATTATAAGTTATTTCTATAACCTTTAAAATTAAAAAAAAACCTCTGTTATACCAAATTTAAATCCACCTCGATGGTCGAGCAGCTTAAGACGTAACTATTTCAATAGTGGGGACGGCCGATGATGGGGAGATCGGGGTTAGAATCCCAGTCGGGCGCACTAAGTCTGGTTTTTCCTAAATGTTTTTTCCACTGTCCCTCCGCGAAAGTGTAGGTACACTTCATTTTAATACAACTTCCCTGATCCCTAGCACTAACTAATACATGTGCGTATAGCTCCAACGGTTAGTAAAACTCGACGATGAAATAAATACCTAATAGAATATGACTTCGTTTAGTATTCATATTTAGTAATATAAGATTAAGAAGAAAAGAATATATATAGCAAAGCCAAACTACAAAGAACCACTTTTTTTTATATTATCAACAATTCTCTTTGCGTCTTCTGTTCTTTGTTTATTAGTAGTCCCTTCAGGAACAGAGCGAATACACAATAAGCCAGTAGCACAAAGAGGAAGGGGTAATGACACTAGACACGCGTCAAGCATTTTCAACAAAACCCACTCGACACGAATTTCAAAGAGAGAACACAGAAAGCTAAAGACAAACAAGGATTGATCTGTTCAAAGATGGATAACATTAATTCATACTTAGATTTAAGTAAAATTGAACATATATGTGCCTAACATAAAATGTGTTTTCATCAACTTATAAATAATTCTACATTTAAATTGAAACAAAAAAAATATATAATTGGACTTATGAAATTCAATTTAGTTTTAGTTAGATGTTCGAATTCAAACAAATGTATTATTGGACTAACCTTAATATTAACTGCTCTTAAAAAATATAATTGTTTTACTCGTTGTTAAGTATGACGAGTGAGAGATATAAATTAGATCACTCTCCTATAGAAACTAGTCACAAAGTTTCTATAATTTAAATACAAATAAATTAATTTTAATTATCTATACATATTACATATTGCACTAAATCCCTAGATACAGAACTAATTTTTCTAAAACTCACGTGTTTGAGTTATGGAATACAGTACTTTCATAACTTATGTACTAATATTATTTTCTTAATCTAAGTTAAAACAATACTTTACTACTTCCATTACTTTTTATCTTCGATTTTATACTATGCAAATAAATGTGTATACCCTCATGTGATCATTTAGAATTAAAATATTTTCTTTTATTTGAAATTAGTACACCTATGATTTTATAAGTAAATAAAATTATGGTTTTAAAATAGCTAGAACTTTTTAAAATGTTTATTTCTGCATTTAAATTTAAAATAGATTTAATTAAATCCACATACAACATCAGTGCTGTTATGACAAAATTATTAAAATGGTTGGTACAAAGTAGTAGGATAATTAATTAATTTAGATGTTTACCTAAAATACAAACCATTTCCTGTCTTATACTATCGGCTCTTAAATTAGTTATCTAAACAGTATCAAATTAAATAGTTATTTTATAGCTTGGTTCCATTAGGTCATGAACTCTTTCGTGCATTTACAACAGGTATAATTTAATTCTCTCCTATCATATAATGTATAAATTGTCTATAATTCACTATAATAGTTATAACTTATACTTAAGTCAACTGACTAGAATGTAACAATTGGAATGCACTAAGTATGGCAGCAACAAGAGAAATTCAAGTCTATTGTTTCGTAACAGTAAAATATTTAGAAATTTTTCATTATTTTCAACTGATAGTGTTTTTTTTTCTTTTACACATATACAAAAATTTTAATATCAATTTACAAAAATTATTCCCCGCAAATATACTATATTGTTTATTTTCATGTAAAATAGTACATACTTTTTTAATATCACCTATATAGTAATTAGCATATTCAAATAATGACATGCTCTATCAAGTACAGTCCTTGCTAAAATTTATAAATGCACTCTCTATTTACAAACGGCTCATGTTTTATTTTCAATATTACTATAATGGTCGGAATTTTAAATATGTTACATTATACACCTGTGGTTTATTTTTAAAACTAAAATGTCCATGCAGTAATTTGATTTAAATCTATCGTCACTAATCTTATAATAACGTTTTTCTTTCTTTATTCAGAGTATTGCTTAGGTATGTGTACATTTATCTTTGCAGAGTATCATAGTTTTTATCTAAGCTATTTGTTTCTAAATAATAGTGCAGTTTAATTGTATGTTTTTTTACTACCAGTATATACATTGCAAGTAATACATTTTTTTAAAACTAACTGAGTACTTGACTAGAATTTCGTCTCACTAAAATGTGTTTTAATAACAGCATCGTTAATCGTTTATCTTGTGTGTCAAGATTTTTATTTCTTTCGTTGTATCTGAAACGCTTCGTTCAGTAGATGAACTCGATTTAGTGTATAAATTAACATAATTGTGAAGTATATTGAATAGATTCACTATAATATATGTATTTTTAAATTAAAGCTTGCCTTTGGGATGGCAACCTAACTTTAACTAGCTTCAATTTAATTGCCTTGCTTAGCTGGAGTGAGTACAAAGCTAAACCGTTCTACAGTGTGGGTTAGTGCATTTAAAATTATTGAATTACAAGTTAAAATAATGTTTTATTTGTACAGCATCACTTACTTAATATCTAGTTTTTGATGTAAGTGAACATTTCATTTTGCTTACAGAACGAGCTATATAAGTTACAAAATATATATATAGGCTACTTTTAGTGCATGGATACACATTAGGGAATCGTTTTAAATAGCTTTGTTTTAGCTCATATAGAGTCATTTTTTCTATTTATTTGGTTTGTCGCTCAGTAAGTCTAGGTCAATGACATTTGAAGTATAATTTCAAAGATCAATAGATTATGTAACATGTATGGAAATATATTTTAGTGGTTTAAGTTTATTGAATCGCTGACTTATCAGCTATCACGTTACTACTATTTTTTTTTTCAAAAAATAAACTTCTGCTTGAAATATTCTTTTTAGAAACATGCTATCATGTGAATGTTACAGGAGGGAAAAAAGAGATACGTCACATACCCTACCCCATTTCTTCTGTAGCCTTCATATGAATAACCTTTTATTTTGTCCGATTGGATGAAAAAAAAAGTTAACTTGTTTGATATAAAGATAAATAGTTACTTTGTCAATTTTATTCAAGTTGTGCAAGATTTTAACATTTCATTTTTCTATAAATTAAATTTTAAATATTTATTTTAGCTTATGAGAGTAGCTTGCCTCGGTGGGCACGCGGGTTAAGGCATCAAACTCATCTGGCTTGATTTTACGTTGGAAAGGAGGCAAGGAGATTTGAACCCCGGGTGGGTGCACTGAGGGTGGTTTATCCCAAATGGGAGATTTCTAATCTACCTCGGCAAAAATGCGAGTATATTTCTTCTAAATTTTACTTTCCTTATCTCTAGATCATCAGTGTAAATATATGTATGGTCAATACTAGTAGTAAAATGATATGTGAAAATTTAAAATTTATAAAGCAAATTATTAAAATGCGTTCCCTTAGTGAAACTTGTTTTATAAGTAATTAATTAATTAGTCATTTGGACTCGTTGAGTTGAAAGTGTATGGAACACGAGTTAAGGGAAGTGTGTTTGCGGGTTTTTTATTTAGCAAAAATAATAATATATATTTCACCTGTAGAAACCGATGAGTTTAACTTTATTTAAACGATGGCCTCAACAGTTCTTGAATATCTGTCAAGAGTGTTCTGGGATTTAATGACAACTTTTCTTTTCATTTTAAAGTTTCCCATCTAAATGACCATCCTCCCCAGAAGTTCAATGCCTTAACGATCTTAACCACGGCTGGAGGCTCGTGTGTTTAGCAATCATTATTACTTACTTCGTTAAATCTTAATAGATAGTAAAAAAAATATCAGCTGTTCTATAAAAACTCTCAAATACGTATTACAAAGATATTACAAATAATGCACTAAAATTGCTCATTTTGTAAAAAAGTATTTTTCGTACTTTTTAGAGAACCAATGTATATTATGGTATGGGCCGGTTTGTTTTTAGGTACTTATGCTCCAAAGGTGTCAGCTCATAGAAGGTCAGCTCCCGGTTATATATATATTTATATATATATATATATCCTTATAGGTAAATACAAAATATAAATATAGTAGTTAAAATAATAGTTTAAAATATTCAATATTAGAATTATTTAGACCTTAAACTGCCGAATGTCGCCCGGATGACAAGTTTGTAAATACTAGAAATGTCATGGTTTCTCTTTTTCTAGATCTTGATTCTTTAATTGTTAACCTCGATTTTTCTATTTTAGTTTCCGAATAATACACTTTTATAGTTACAATATTTTCCCCCCTTCATTCAACCTCACCTAAAAAATAAACTATTAATTTATATATAATAATCTAATTCATTTGAAAATGAAAAAAATTATCGTAAAATGTTAGTAGTTTTAAAAAAAACACTTTATAGGCCATTTTTTTTATGACACTACAACTACTTACAAAGGCAGTCGGCTGTTTTAGTTAAATGCCAAAACTTTCATTTATCTGGTATCTGAGTGATAAGAATCGAAATAGAGAAAATCGTGAAAAAAGATCGATTCTCGATGGTTTCTACTATCGATAATAATCGAAGGTGTCGAGGTATCGAATTTGACATCCTCAGTATAGTATCCATACAAGAGAAAATCTAAAGCAATATATAGCTTAGGCTGATGGGAGTTTTTAAGTGGGATCTTGAACCGAAAGCCTAAATCTACATTAATAAAATGAAGAGTTTGTGTGTCTTTTTTGGGCTATGCGTGATTATCTACCGCATGCAGATGACTTTTTAAAATTTAGTATTCTCTATGTACGAAAAGGTGCACGTCAAAGTAGGAATATGAAAATTTAAACTTACTTTCCAAGTACAATCACTTAACTAAATATTTCCCCCGGGCAGCACCGGGCACTTCAACTACTAATAAAATGTAAGTACCTTGATTTGAGCTGGCAAGATTTTGAAACCGACCCAATATGAGAATTTCCTTCCGAGTCTAATAGTGAAATGTTTACCAATCTTTTCATAGGTAAAAAATATATCAAGACTTAGAGCAATCGTAAATGATTATAATGTTTGTAGCAGGAAACACAAATCTCTATGTTTATTTTAAACGAAAAACTTTTGCGAAGGGAATAGTTATGAATTTAAATAAATAAATAATTTGAATGCTATTATATTGCTTGTAAAAATCATTACATTTGACGATGAGTTTAAAATAACATTCTCAAAAATAAAGTGTGTCAAATATTACTTTTATCGATGAAATCTAGTCTGGAACCATCCTAAGAAACTAATATTTCTCTCATAAGTCCACACATGGGTACCGTTGTTAAGAAGATAGTTTTATCCTGTGCTGTTGTTTCAACACCACAAACATGCCTCTGAGTTTATGATCTCCTGCTACAAGCAATATAATTTAGGTTGAAAACAAGCTCATGCATGACGAAATATTTCAAGTCAATGTTTCAGATCTAGAAGGTAGACTTTTTGAGCTAAGACTAGAAAATCAGTGGAAAATTGTGGTAAAGATGTTAAATTATGGTAAAGCCCTCCGCGTGAGGTAAGTTAAGGTGAGGAACGCGAGAAAACGGAAGTGATTTGAAGTTTTTATATCAAAACTTTTTTGGGTCAAAATAAATCAAATATTTCTCAAGTAGAAACGTAGAGTTTAATTTTCTTCAAATATCAACAGTTGCTGAATATCTTTCTTGAGCATATTGGCATTAGATGAGAAACTTTTTAAAAGAACTAAAAAAGTTGTCATTAAATTACAGGACATCCTTTAACAGATATTCAAGAACTGTTGAGGTCAACACGTGAAGAAAATTAAACTCTTACGTTTGTACTAGAGAAATAGTTGATTTATTTTGATCCAAAAATGGTTTTGAGATAAAAACTGCTAAAACACCTACCTTTTATCGCCTCCCATACTCTCCCATATTAAGGGGAGTCAACCTTGAGGGAAATCTCAGCAGGAGTAAACTATGCTAAGGTGCACAGGGGTTGCCGGTGGTAGGTGTGGTGGGGGCGAAAGGGACGGGCACGCTGCCATGACAGGCGACGCTGCCTCGTCGGGTCCGGGTATGGCGCCGCCCCCCTCCTTGAAGCAGGCCGACTCGAGGTGCTTGTTCAGGTAAGACTTGAGGGCGAACGTCTTGTGGCAGCGAGTGCACGCGTAGTTCTTGTCGGACGAGTGGGTCTGCATGTGTGCGCGCAGGTTGCTGCGGTCGGCGAACGCCTTGCCGCAGTGCGCACACCCGAAAGGTTTCTCCCCCGTGTGAGAGCGCAGGTGACCTTGGAGCAGCCACGGCCGGCTGAAAAGCTTCCCGCACACGCCGCACGCGTGACTCAACTTGTGAGTCAACAGGTGCATCGCCAGCGCGGGCATGCTAACGTACGCCTTACCGCAGGTGATACACTTCTTGGCCGACTGCGAGTCGAGCGAGCGGTGCGTCTGCTTGTGCCGGGACAGGTTCGACGATGTCGCGTACTGTTTCCCGCACTCGGAGCAGGTGTACCTCGGCCTCTGGTCCCCGCTGGGGGGAACCCCTACACCCGGTAGCACGCCTATAGTCTTCCTCTTGGACCGGCCGTCACTCACGAAGAACGCCTCGTAGGTGTAAGCGACGGTCTTACCTGCCTGCGCGGCGATGAATGACTGCGCTGACAAAGGCCTCTTCGGTTCCTCGGGGGGCGACCTCAGTATCGGTGTCTGGACGGTCGGGACCGCAGAGTTCGTTGAGGCGCTCAGGTCCAAGATGGCATGCGCTGCCGTGAGGTCTTCCTCGGCGGGTTGCCTCATCACCGTCGGAGGTGAGGGTGGCGCCGTCGACGGTGGAGGGGAGGGAGGCCTGAGAGGCCGGTCATCCAAGGAGTACGGCCTGTAGATGTCCTTCTTCTTGGGCGGCAGCGATAAGGCGGCTCCGGTGCTGGTGAAGCACATGGCTAGAGACTTCCTGGCTCTGAGCGGCGGGGGCGGGGGAGGAGGCGGGGACTGGGCATCTGACCACGCGAGTCTGACGTCCGCGGCGACCTCGGCGGCGGTCCGCAGGGTCACGTAGGAGGGCGGGTGGGTGAATGGCTGCTGTGGCGTGGCGGGTGGGTGCTGGGAAGGGTGGTGAAGTGACGTCACGCCTTCGTCACGGTCCCTGTCCGCCCGGGACAGGTACGCGGCGAAGTGCAACGAAGAGAGGTCCTGGACGTAACCTGAAACAAGAGAAACATCCCTTGAATCGTTTATGATCAGAAGAGGAACAAAACAAGTATATACATGAAGCAAAATTTCTCCACGTTCACCCAGTGATACAATTACACAAATATACTGTTCTCCCTTTTTAAACTACTAATGACTATCCTACTGCAGTTGTAAGTAATCAGGTAATCACGCAGTAGTTAACGAGCAGTTTCCGCGCTAATGTGTTGTTTCCTAGAATGTATTGACTAAGTTAATCCGCATTGGTGGGCACGTGAACCAAAAAATATCAGACTCATTTCAACTGTTTTGCTAGTGATGAGGGTATTTAGGTTCGAATTCCAGATGGGTGTACAGAGGAAGGTTTTCCATGAAAACTTTCCCATCTTTCTCCACGCAAACGGAGATTCATTTCCTTTAAGCTCCTACCTTCCTCACCCTTAATTAAAATGTGCTACATTACAATGTCGTTAGATGCGGAGGGCAATATAAAAAAAAATTGTCCCCTTGGCCCCCAGTTCGTTTATTCTTAATGTTAGTATGTGTGTGTGTGTGTGTGTGTGTTTGTGTGTATGTGTGTGCAAATCAATTTATATTTTGCCCTTGAATAAAATGTTTTTTCAATAGATACGTTTAGTTTAATTTTCTACACATAGTAATATCATACAAATGTAATACAAATTTGTCCCGACCGTCATGTAACCCAGCTTTGAAACCTTTGAACGTAAGTCATCACTGTCATTCTCAAGTGCAGTAATTTCTCCGGTTCCTCACCCGACCCCCTCCACCACATTGCCTCACTCTATATATCCTTCGCGTCTTCCCCTTCCTCATCAGAAGTCAAGTCTCTAAGGCACACAGCAATAACTCCACCCCAGAGTAAATGCCTCGAGGCACACTTCATCTTGTAGCTCCGATGTGTTCGTGTTTGCTAAGAGAAGCTTCAACAAACCCCCTTTCCCTCCCCTCGCGACCCCCAACCCACCCTTTACCTCAACCCCAAGCAGTACAATACCAGATCTTACAAATCCCCCCATCCTTTTATATGGGTGGTTATGTAGTCGAACCGGGTACAGCTATCTCGCATCAGAGAATAAATAAAGAGACAGAAATCAATTCTAGCTCTTTTTGACGTGTGTGTGTGTGTATGTGTATAAGGTCTCAAACATACTCCATTTGTGATATGAATTTTGCTTTCAGTTCTCTAGTCATACAGAGAGTACTGGTATTTTTAGGGAGGTTGGATCAATATGAAGGCTCTACAGAAATAACAACCAAATGAAAAAAAAGTAAAAATACTTTACTCTCTTCGTCACCCTTGTTTTTTCTCCCTGTTTGTTTTGTGTTGGATTCGCAGGGAAGCGTGGATAATGTGTAAGGCCTGCAAAATTATCGATTTAATTAAATATGCAATAGAACGAAAACCTTAGATTATTGTTAGGGACAATTTTTCTTCTTCTTCTTTTCCCTCTAAATTATTAGGGAAATTTTATTTGGTGTATAATCAGCATTTTTAAAATGGTGAAAGCTTGCATTTGATATTACATTTTTAAAACTTTTTTTTTCGATGTTACAAAGGAAACGTAGCTTACTTTTTTTCCCGGCACAATTCGAAGATATAATATATCGATTATTCTCCAAGTCTAAATGTGGCCTCAAAGCTGTATACCAATGTAATGCTACAAACTGGGATAGTGTAGCCAGTTTTGACGCCGGGGATAAGGTTTTATATCCGAGGGAGTACACAGGAAGTATTTTTAATTTCTCGCTACCTTAAATGCAGAGAAATTATTGTGATCGTCAAAATAATTGAACTCAAGATTATGATGAATTTCGATGTTTCATGGCCCCCCGAATCTGAAAAAGTAGTTTTCACATTTACGTCTGTCTGTCTATCTCTACCTCGGAGTAGAGCCTAAACTATTTTACCGATCGGGCTAAAACTTGGTATTTAGGGTTTTAATAGGGTTACCCCAATGGGTTTTTTTAATTGGATATCTAACCCTAAAATTAAGGGTAGTTTCTTTAAGAGAAAAATGGGAAAAAATTGATTTTATCAAAATTGGCTCTAACGATTTTGATTAAATTTTTTTATCAGCATTGTTCAATATTACAAACAAAATTGATACTATCAATATTTCGTCAAAATGACTTTAAGTGTTTCGGTCTGATGCGTAAATTATATTTTTTTTATAATATCTCCGTAACTTTGTGAGATATTAAATTACGTTTCATTGCGAATATGTAGGTATATTTATAATAAAAATCTTTTATTTGAATCATACTTTTATAAAACAAATAACTTTCAAGCTATACGCAAACGAGTAATTTGATAGCAATTTTGTAACCATAAGATGTGCAACATCTAATAAAATGTCAAAATTTTTAACTGGAAGTCAAAATTTTAGTACGAAGTGCTAACCCTTGGAGACCCAATATCGATTTCTTTTAGGTCCAAATATACAAATGAGGACTTTAAGTTCCTAAAAATAAAATTTAAAACCATGGGTCAAAAAATGTTTTACGTAAGTATAACGCATTTTTTTTCTCAGGTTTGCTAGTGTCTATTATTTCGTTTCACATATATTACGAGTTTTGAGTAAATATCTCCAATTTTAAACAATGGCGTGAGAAAGTCCATGAGGAGTTCGGTACCATTTATTTTGTATCTGCGTGAATGTTTCATGTGTTTTCTACAAACAAATACTGTTTACTTTTCTTGATATTCACCCCTATCATCTTTATTTTAAATTGTTGATAGACAATATTTAAACAAGGTAATTCTAGTATATATTATTGGGTTTTGATTAAAAATTTTTTTTATATATAGTCAATTATTTAGGGGTATATATATTAACAATAATAGTAATATATGTAAATATCCATATATATTCTGTTTATATCCATATCTAAATTTTTAAGATAAATTATAAAATATGGAATTGAATTAGAATTAGATTGAATCCCTTCCTTTATGAATCTAAATATTGAATCTGAATCTATAATTTACCTTCGAATCCCTCTATTATGTTCGTAATTTTTAGCGCGCAGGTTGCTGCGGTCGGCGAACGCCTTGCCGCAGTGCGCACACCCGAAAGGTTTCTCCCCCGTGTGAGAGCGCAGGTGACCTTGGAGCAGCCACGGCCGGCTGAAAAGCTTCCCGCACACGCCGCACGCGTGACTCAACTTGTGAGTCAACAGGTGCATCGCCAGCGCGGGCATGCTAACGTACGCCTTACCGCAGGTGATACACTTCTTGGCCGACTGCGAGTCGAGCGAGCGGTGCGTCTGCTTGTGCCGGGACAGGTTCGACGATGTCGCGTACTGTTTCCCGCACTCGGAGCAGGTGTACCTCGGCCTCTGGTCCCCGCTGGGGGGAACCCCTACACCCGGTAGCACGCCTATAGTCTTCCTCTTGGACCGGCCGTCACTCACGAAGAACGCCTCGTAGGTGTAAGCGACGGTCTTACCTGCCTGCGCGGCGATGAATGACTGCGCTGACAAAGGCCTCTTCGGTTCCTCGGGGGGCGACCTCAGTATCGGTGTCTGGACGGTCGGGACCGCAGAGTTCGTTGAGGCGCTCAGGTCCAAGATGGCATGCGCTGCCGTGAGGTCTTCCTCGGCGGGTTGCCTCATCACCGTCGGAGGTGAGGGTGGCGCCGTCGACGGTGGAGGGGAGGGAGGCCTGAGAGGCCGGTCATCCAAGGAGTACGGCCTGTAGATGTCCTTCTTCTTGGGCGGCAGCGATAAGGCGGCTCCGGTGCTGGTGAAGCACATGGCTAGAGACTTCCTGGCTCTGAGCGGCGGGGGCGGGGGAGGAGGCGGGGACTGGGCATCTGACCACGCGAGTCTGACGTCCGCGGCGACCTCGGCGGCGGTCCGCAGGGTCACGTAGGAGGGCGGGTGGGTGAATGGCTGCTGTGGCGTGGCGGGTGGGTGCTGGGAAGGGTGGTGAAGTGACGTCACGCCTTCGTCACGGTCCCTGTCCGCCCGGGACAGGTACGCGGCGAAGTGCAACGAAGAGAGGTCCTGGACGTAACCTGAAACAAGAGAAACATCCCTTGAATCGTTTATGATCAGAAGAGGAACAAAACAAGTATATACATGAAGCAAAATTTCTCCACGTTCACCCAGTGATACAATTACACAAATATACTGTTCTCCCTTTTTAAACTACTAATGACTATCCTACTGCAGTTGTAAGTAATCAGGTAATCACGCAGTAGTTAACGAGCAGTTTCCGCGCTAATGTGTTGTTTCCTAGAATGTATTGACTAAGTTAATCCGCATTGGTGGGCACGTGAACCAAAAAATATCAGACTCATTTCAACTGTTTTGCTAGTGATGAGGGTATTTAGGTTCGAATTCCAGATGGGTGTACAGAGGAAGGTTTTCCATGAAAACTTTCCCATCTTTCTCCACGCAAACGGAGATTCATTTCCTTTAAGCTCCTACCTTCCTCACCCTTAATTAAAATGTGCTACATTACAATGTCGTTAGATGCGGAGGGCAATATAAAAAAAAATTGTCCCCTTGGCCCCCAGTTCGTTTATTCTTAATGTTAGTATGTGTGTGTGTGTGTGTGTGTGTTTGTGTGTATGTGTGTGCAAATCAATTTATATTTTGCCCTTGAATAAAATGTTTTTTCAATAGATACGTTTAGTTTAATTTTCTACACATAGTAATATCATACAAATGTAATACAAATTTGTCCCGACCGTCATGTAACCCAGCTTTGAAACCTTTGAACGTAAGTCATCACTGTCATTCTCAAGTGCAGTAATTTCTCCGGTTCCTCACCCGACCCCCTCCACCACATTGCCTCACTCTATATATCCTTCGCGTCTTCCCCTTCCTCATCAGAAGTCAAGTCTCTAAGGCACACAGCAATAACTCCACCCCAGAGTAAATGCCTCGAGGCACACTTCATCTTGTAGCTCCGATGTGTTCGTGTTTGCTAAGAGAAGCTTCAACAAACCCCCTTTCCCTCCCCTCGCGACCCCCAACCCACCCTTTACCTCAACCCCAAGCAGTACAATACCAGATCTTACAAATCCCCCCATCCTTTTATATGGGTGGTTATGTAGTCGAACCGGGTACAGCTATCTCGCATCAGAGAATAAATAAAGAGACAGAAATCAATTCTAGCTCTTTTTGACGTGTGTGTGTGTGTATGTGTATAAGGTCTCAAACATACTCCATTTGTGATATGAATTTTGCTTTCAGTTCTCTAGTCATACAGAGAGTACTGGTATTTTTAGGGAGGTTGGATCAATATGAAGGCTCTACAGAAATAACAACCAAATGAAAAAAAAGTAAAAATACTTTACTCTCTTCGTCACCCTTGTTTTTTCTCCCTGTTTGTTTTGTGTTGGATTCGCAGGGAAGCGTGGATAATGTGTAAGGCCTGCAAAATTATCGATTTAATTAAATATGCAATAGAACGAAAACCTTAGATTATTGTTAGGGACAATTTTTCTTCTTCTTCTTTTCCCTCTAAATTATTAGGGAAATTTTATTTGGTGTATAATCAGCATTTTTAAAATGGTGAAAGCTTGCATTTGATATTACATTTTTAAAACTTTTTTTTTCGATGTTACAAAGGAAACGTAGCTTACTTTTTTTCCCGGCACAATTCGAAGATATAATATATCGATTATTCTCCAAGTCTAAATGTGGCCTCAAAGCTGTATACCAATGTAATGCTACAAAC
The DNA here is from genome assembly GCA_901482245.1 of Timema douglasi. NCBI lineage: Eukaryota > Metazoa > Arthropoda > Insecta > Phasmatodea > Timematidae > Timema > Timema douglasi. The sequence continues at coordinate 292,519 of CABEEJ010000219.1, forward strand.
TGGGATAGTGTAGCCAGTTTTGACGCCGGGGATAAGGTTTTATATCCGAGGGAGTACACAGGAAGTATTTTTAATTTCTCGCTACCTTAAATGCAGAGAAATTATTGTGATCGTCAAAATAATTGAACTCAAGATTATGATGAATTTCGATGTTTCATGGCCCCCCGAATCTGAAAAAGTAGTTTTCACATTTACGTCTGTCTGTCTATCTCTACCTCGGAGTAGAGCCTAAACTATTTTACCGATCGGGCTAAAACTTGGTATTTAGGGTTTTAATAGGGTTACCCCAATGGGTTTTTTTAATTGGATATCTAACCCTAAAATTAAGGGTAGTTTCTTTAAGAGAAAAATGGGAAAAAATTGATTTTATCAAAATTGGCTCTAACGATTTTGATTAAATTTTTTTATCAGCATTGTTCAATATTACAAACAAAATTGATACTATCAATATTTCGTCAAAATGACTTTAAGTGTTTCGGTCTGATGCGTAAATTATATTTTTTTTATAATATCTCCGTAACTTTGTGAGATATTAAATTACGTTTCATTGCGAATATGTAGGTATATTTATAATAAAAATCTTTTATTTGAATCATACTTTTATAAAACAAATAACTTTCAAGCTATACGCAAACGAGTAATTTGATAGCAATTTTGTAACCATAAGATGTGCAACATCTAATAAAATGTCAAAATTTTTAACTGGAAGTCAAAATTTTAGTACGAAGTGCTAACCCTTGGAGACCCAATATCGATTTCTTTTAGGTCCAAATATACAAATGAGGACTTTAAGTTCCTAAAAATAAAATTTAAAACCATGGGTCAAAAAATGTTTTACGTAAGTATAACGCATTTTTTTTCTCAGGTTTGCTAGTGTCTATTATTTCGTTTCACATATATTACGAGTTTTGAGTAAATATCTCCAATTTTAAACAATGGCGTGAGAAAGTCCATGAGGAGTTCGGTACCATTTATTTTGTATCTGCGTGAATGTTTCATGTGTTTTCTACAAACAAATACTGTTTACTTTTCTTGATATTCACCCCTATCATCTTTATTTTAAATTGTTGATAGACAATATTTAAACAAGGTAATTCTAGTATATATTATTGGGTTTTGATTAAAAATTTTTTTTATATATAGTCAATTATTTAGGGGTATATATATTAACAATAATAGTAATATATGTAAATATCCATATATATTCTGTTTATATCCATATCTAAATTTTTAAGATAAATTATAAAATATGGAATTGAATTAGAATTAGATTGAATCCCTTCCTTTATGAATCTAAATATTGAATCTGAATCTATAATTTACCTTCGAATCCCTCTATTATGTTCGTAATTTTTTTTTTCAAGATCTTGAAAAAAAAATTATGGACATAATAGAATAATATAAAACACAACTAGTAACTACTAGTTAACAATCTTTCTTATAATCCATTCATTATAACATTGTTACATTCAGTTAAATGCTATATTACTAGTCTGGGGCCTGGTTGTTGTATTAGAGCTCTAAAACAAATTTCACTTGAAAAACGGAAAACAATTAATTTTAAGGATTTGATTTTCAAATCAGAAATTTTCTTGATTCCTTGACTCTTGAATATCTTTACGGATTATAAAGATTCAAGGATTCGAGGTCTCATCACTAAATTGAATATGTATAATATATATATATATGTATAATATATATCTCACAAACTATTCAATATTTTATAATTAATCATAAAAAATATATGCTTATTTACAGTCTTAATTTTCAAAGTAAGAGACAACTGCATTTAATATGACTGGACGTATAAATATGTAAAAGTAGATTTAGTAGTGTTTATAGCTGTCAAATAAGCTATTTCATATAAAAATTGGACTGAATATAGGCATATATATATTTATGCATATTAATCTCAAATAATACATTTTTCTCTCTCTAAAATTATATACACGTACATATGTATATATAATATACATATATAAACGTATACATCAACTTATATATGTATATATAATATCAGTTATTAATAATAGGTGTTCTGTCTTACGACAGTTCCATTCATTTTTGCCAGTAAACTTAGACCGTTAATGAGTCCTCCTGTCCTCTGATTCCTCCTCTAGTTCTGAATATATATATATATATATATATATATATATATATATATATGTGTGTGTGTGTGTGTGTGTGTATATATACGTATGCACTTGGCGAGAGAGATATTATTTTAAATTAAATATATAATATTGTCTAGCTTGTTATTATATATATGTATATAATATATGTAACGGTAGTAATACATACAGATATTGATAAAAAATACGATTTTATATACAGCCATTAACGTTTGCAAACAAATACTTCGGCAAAATCATTTTAATATGAAATACTATAACTACTAATCAATCAAATTTTGGACAATATTTAATTATTGATTTAATAAATAGATCTGTAGTATCATCCTCCATTTCCAGATCCTCACGTATTGAGGTGTATTCTGGGGGAAGTAACTTTTAAATTAAAACCCTCCTTTGGTGAGGGAAAGAGTGTCTTTTGTAGGAAATTAATAATAGATTATTTTCGTTTTCTTCTAAGTAGAACGAAGTGTTGGATTTTATAGAAAAACGGTCAGAGTAAAGGCGTGCTATTCCAGTTAGTCCCGTTAGTCTTGTGACCAACCCCCTTTTCGTTTCCAAGTTGTTAATTAATAAGACAATTGAAAGTTGTTCAAGTTAGTTGGTAATAATAAGGGGGAAGAACAGGAATGAATGTAGTCTCATAGGGGTGGAGTTCCTGGCTTCGTTTGCAGAGCAGAGCGTAGAATATGCAGAACACTATAATGTAACAAGAGACGTGCGTGAGCGCCAAGGTGTAGAGATATGCCAAGAGGAGGCTTTATGCATACCAAGTGAGAGCGTGGCAAGGTGTAAAGACTAGTCAAGAAGGAGCTTTGTGCATACCAAGTGAGAGCGTGGCAAGGTGTAAAGACTAGTCAAGAAGGAGCTTTATGCATACCAAGTGAGAGCGTGGCAAGGTGTAAAGACTAGTCAAGAAGGAGCTTTGTGCATACCGAGTGAGAGCGTGACAATGTATAGGGACTAGTGAGCAGTTTAGTCAATGTTTCTCATATTTTCTCAAAATCAGTGTTTGTGTATTTTATCAAAACATTAGCGTTTTAGTATAATTCCTTCGTTAGTTCAAAATTATCATAGGCAGTGTTCATACTTAATTTAACATACACTTAAATTGGTATGCAAAGAAATTAATTTTGTCCAAGTGGGTGCTTGGATGAATGTAAGACGCAGCTTGGTGATATAAAATACCATCATAACGCTACAATATTTTAGCATTGATGTATGCACTATGGTTTAATATAGGAGCATATTTACATCAATAGCAACAGAGCAATCTAATATTCCCTATACCTTGAGATTGTAGACTTGTGAACACCCCTTTTTATAGCTCAGTCCGAACAAGTCCTTACACCTTGACATTGCTGACTGTAGAAAATATCCCTATGTATAGATAGCTCAACACGAACAAGTCCTTACACCTTGACATTGCATACTGTAGAAAATATTCCTATGTATAGATAGCTCAACTCGAACAAGTCCTTACACCTTGACATTGCTGACTGTAGATAATGTCCCCATATATAGCTCAACCCGAACAAGTCCTTACACCTTGACATTGAAGACTATAGAATATAAAATACGACACAAGCAAAGTGTACAAGAAGACAGGCTCGAGAGAAGTGAGTGGGATTGCTCAGTGTTTTAGTTGCTCAGTAATTTTGTAGGAGGAAGAATGGAAAGTTAAAGGGGAAAGGGGGGAGGGTTGGGACGAGATGTGGGTAGGTCGGGGGGTGGGAAATTGTGTAGCAAGATGTGCACCAGAATACAAAGTTGAAAATACCCGGTGGGTGGTAAAACGATGTAAGAGAAAAATAATCGAGATAAATTGTGTCACCTGGGACTTTTTTTTAAACTACTAGTTTACGTTTGTCATATGTTGATCTGTCGTATAAAACTGTCACCTCGTTTAAATAATAAAATAAAAAATTGCTTCTCTTAAATCGGAAACTATCACAAAGATACACGATCCAAAAAATATATTATTTGAAATTAAAATATCGTAGGGGAATATGGCATCAGCCCCTACTATGTCGAATTTTATTAAAATTAGATTATATTTAATCTTTTTTAATTAATATAGAATTTTTTTTTAAGTTAAATTAAATTTAATGATGGATTTGATAGTCAAGCTATTATGTTTGTTAAGCACGGTTATACCCGCCTTTAAATATCATATTCTTTGGATTGAAAAATTACACCTGGACATGAGAATTGAGCCCGGCACGATTGACTTTGTACACCCAATGAAGTCTCCTACCATTGAGCCATCCAGTAGTCGTCCTGTGCTTGGGGTAATTTTTCACTCATATTTTAACGCAGATTCTGTGATTGACGTATATAAATCATTTACTACAAATTAATGATCAATTAAGACCTTGATCTATCAGATAACGAAGCCACCTTCGACTCAAGAGGGCTTTATGCAACCAAATGTACAGTTACAATAATTATGAGAGTGCGCATATCATGATGGATGGTACTTACACCCCAATACCGAATTGTATCGACATAAACGATCATTTATTTTATTTATGTAGTATTAAAGTAAAGTAATATTTTTTAACTCACACTCTTGAGTCTGATTTAAAGCACCCACAACTCCTTTCGATAATTAGATAGATACAACAACTAGGCCCTAAGCTACAATATTTTGACTTTGTAACTATATTATTATTATTTTTAGTGATATAATATACGGGCTAGGAAATTTTATTTGACTAGACAAGAAATACAATTCTATGCACAAATATAACAAAAAATCATTAACACTAATAGAACTAAAAATCATGATATTTGGATAAGATTTTCCGCTTATTCTTTCGATACAGATACCATATTTTAAACAATACTTTTCTTTCAATAAGAGACCATCTCTCTGGGCTTGTGGCCCTGTTAACCTATTAAGAGGTTCCGGGTTCGATCCCCGGAGCTTCCAGATTTGTCTGTAGTGTGTCTGGAACAGGGTCAACTCAGCTTTGTGGGGATAAATAAGAAGCTACTTGAATAAAAAAAAAAAGTAGCGGCTTTTGTCTAGGACCTGAAATTAATGACCTGAGAGCTCACCGTTCGAATCACATGACTCTCTGTATTAGTATAAATCGGCACTATCTTTGCCACCAGACGGCGACCACACGGTCAGTTGGTATCGCCCGATTGCGACCCGAAGCCATGGAGCGTTTCCTTCTTTTGATACGAGTACGAAAATGAGTAAAGTTTCGATACTATTCTTCCTATAGTAGAAATTAACAAGATATCGATAATTTATTTTTGATAGCAGAATAATGTATTGATACCATACTTTCGATAGCACACCCAAAATAAATCTGGGTGGGTGCCACTGAGATAGAGGGCTAAATAGACTCCTCATACTCGACCAAACTAAAAGAAGATAGGGACATTTCTCTCCACGTGTTCCACTGACGTGGTAGTTCCGAGGAACTATATCTCTCTTTCTCTCTCCCTTCCATCCAAACCATTTCTCCCAACTAATAAACTTTTATCTGAGGGGGAGGGGAAGACATCTCCCGCCAATAACTCCCGCTTTTACTAGAGCTAAACGCAACTTACAAGTCCCCAGTGGCTCAGATGGAAAGCGAGAAGTTCAGATACAGGGGCAAGAGAGAGAGTGTGTGTGTGGAAGATGGCACGGGTAAAGAGAGGGAGGGGTCAGGGAGGTAACTACCCCAAAAACACACTTCTGACATTATATATTTGTTGCTTGAAGTCGTTCCTAAACAGGGGGAAGGGACTGTAATTTAGTTATACAAATTAAAGGAGTTATCACCGACGAAAAAATTACCTCAAATGAGCTAATATTTTGGACGGTTATTATAAAGATATTATTTTGAGTTAAATTACATTAACTATAATACAATCCTGGTAGGATGGACCCTATATAACATTTGACAAAGCTACTAAACCGACTTTAAAATATTTATACGTCAAGTCATGTGATCTTCAGCTGTCATTTTTGATAGATATTATTAATACCTATAGAATAACAATAATAATGTAGTAAAAGCTATCATTGTTGGCCACGTAAAACATGTTAGTATTTTCTAAACGATATGTCCTGTGAGAATCCTATTATAGCCTAATCTCGTTCTTTGAAATCAATTCCCTTGCACAGTTATTTTAATGTAATGGAGATGATTAAACAATTAAACAATATGTTTTTTTGAAATTTCATGAAGAACCTTAAGTTCCATCGCGTCAGCGCGTAGTCGAGCTATATCAACCAAGCGACTGTCATCTGTTGGTGAAGACATTACCAACTTCTGCGTATAGATGGTGTCATGTGGTCAGAACAACGAACCCTCATGCCATTATTCTCAGTTTTCTAGACCAAAGCAGCTTTTTTTTTTGTTCAAGTAGCTCCTGATTTGTCCTCACAAGTCCGAGTTTGACCCCTTTCCAGACCCACTGTTTCACATAAAAATCTGGAAGCGGCGGGGATTTAACCCGGAACATCTGGATCTGTAGCCAGGAATTCTGATTACCACATCACATTGGTGGTCATGAAAAATGCATTAGAAAAATAAAATATTACTAGATGCTTTCATTCCTAGGTGAAATTTAAATTTTGAGGCCCTTTGTCACGATAATACAATTTTAAATATAGGGGTTATATCAGAGCAAGGTTAAGTCATTTTAAAGATAAACCAACTTCGAAATATATTGTTACTCTACTGTTATTATTTATTATTTAGCACCGCGTTTTACCACCACTCTTCTGTTGAAGCTATCATTAATTTATAGTATATTGTTTATCATTATTTTGTTGCATTGATTATCAATTGTAGTGTCAACCTAATGAGCACAAAAAATCCCCTTGACCTTGAATGTACACGATTGGCAACTTAAGGCTTATTTCAAGAAATGCCAGAATTTGATCACTGACCACTTGGATTTACCTGCACATTTCCCACTGCAAGCTAGCTTTGAAGTTTATCAGAGCATCCACCTCTCCACTCCATAAGGTAGTAAACTTAATCAAATTTCCGATTCAATTACTAGACGATCCCCTAGATCAGAAGAATGAACCATGGCCTTAACCCTCGAAACTCAAGTAATCCCCTTTTTATCCTGACAAAACCTTCCTTCCTTCCTCGCCTCAACCAAAACATTTCACCTCCGTTCTCTTAAGTATTAACAAACAAGATTCTGTTTCAGAACAAAGTTATCACAGTCATGTAAAAGCAAGGACTTCAACAGGAGGAAGTTTCTCGGAGAATGGAGGGATGGAGTATCGTAAGGGTGTAAAGAAGAGAATGAGCGGTTATTCCACGGTGGAGATAATTCCTGCACAAGAACAAATCTTTATTCCGCTTGGCTACACAACTCCTTCGGTCCGTGTGTCTCCCTTGTCCGTTTCTCTCTCTCTCTCGATTATCTTTATCAGTCCTTGTGTCTGTTTCCTCTTGGTCTGAACTCCCTCTCATATCTTTTCCATAACCATTACTATGTCTTTTTCTCGACTCTTTCTGTTTGCTTTTCTTTTCTTTAAATGTATCTTCGGTTTTAGCTTCTGCCTTACTCTTTCTTTCTTCGGTCGATGTTCTATCTATCTGCTGATAACACTCTTTGGTTCGTAATTCTCTCTCTCTCTCACCACACATCTGATTCTCTCTCTCTTTATCTCCACGTCTATCTTATTATATCCCTCCTGATTTATCTCTCTCGCCTTATCTCTCTCTCCTGATCTTTCTCTCTCTTTCCTGATTTCTCTTTCTCTTCTGATCTATTTCTCTCTCCTGATCTCTCTTTCTACGTCTTTCTAATTCTCTCTCTTTCTCACCACACATCTGATTCTCTCTCTCTCTTTCTCTCTACGTCTATCTTATTATATCCCTCCTGATTTCTCTCTCCTGATCTTTCTTTCTCTTTCCTGATCTCTCTCTCTTTTCTGATCTATTTCTCTCTCCTGATTTCTCTTTCTACGTCTTTCTAATTCTCTCTCTCTTGCTCTCTCTTTCTCTCATATCCCATTGTTAAGTTTCGTCTTGTTGGTCTCAAGATGAAGCTGTAGAGAGCAGGCAAGCTTTGATTTGCCTCGTTCAGAATCCCCAAGAGTCCGGTTGGGGCAAACACTCTGCAACAACTTTAGTGCGAGGGGAGAAGGGGTTGGGGGTCTTGAGTATTTGCCCCAAGAAAACTCTTAGATCTCTTTTTCGTCTTTCACTTCACTCCCCCCCCTCCCCCCCCCCGTCCCCGATAGAGAAACTTTTTTTTTATTCTCTTCTTAGTCTTCCTTCTGACAACTCTCATTTCGTTGCTTCTACTCGAGTATTCTGACCCTTTTCCTTGACGTTCTCTTTTTTTTTCTTTTTTTTCTGGATGCAATTCTCATCCGTTAAGTCATCGAGACTGGATGTTAGATCAGTCTTTTTTTTTTACACAGCTATCCTCTTTCTTGTGTTAGTTTTGTTACTTTCCTCGTTTTGTGACCGTGTTCATAATGGCGGTGTGGTTGGGAAGTAGATAAAAAATAGAGAAATTGATGCTATTGCTAAGTTTTCAGAATATTATTATTTAATGTAAGGATGAAGGGGAAGTAAGCTGAGTTGAATATTTTTACAGTTTTTTTTTAACAAAGCACAATTTTTTGTCAGAATAAATAAAATATATCTTCATTTGACACGTTTGCTTTGGTAAATTTTAGTTGTCAATCTGAACATGTCTTGAATATTCTTCATGGTCTCCAAGGAACTCGAACAAGAACTTCTTATCTCCATTTTAAAAATCACGGTCAAATTTTAGGATTACCAAGACAAATATTCAAGCACTGTTGAGATAATTATTTGTTGAAAATCAAACTAAACAAATTCAATGAAGTGTTTATTTTTGTATTTTATCAACAACAACAAAATGTTTTCTCTATGAGAACTGTAAAAATACGGATGTTTCCTCGTGTACTTTTCCATCTCACGTTAAGAATCAAATTAATTTGATGTAAACTCACGATTGTAAATAAACAAATATTATTATTTAGAATATTTAAGTAATAATTTGTCCCAAGTATGAGAGTAAATGTTTAACAACAGCATCGGATGTAGCTTGGCCTAATGCGTTAGTCTCGTGATAAACTGTACTGCCAATAACGAAGTCTTATTTCGGCAAGGTGTAGTTTCTTACACGTGATTTTCAATCCTCTCTCTAAGATAAAATGGGTGTATTTACCAGGTTGGAATTTTAACGTAATAATAAATAAAAACCCTGCACGCTACTTATAAATAACTGATGTAATCACTATTTTTAGTACCGAGAGCTTAATGAAATTTAATTTTCAGTATTCCAGTAAGAACAAGTTAATTTTTTTAATACGATGTCTTATTATTTATCTGGATTACAAACATACGTAATAATTACGTTAATGTTTTAGTGATGATGAAGGTTGAATTTAAAGAAATCGTACCCAGTTTGCGTGGAAGGAGAATAGAAAACAATTTGGAAAAAAAAAAACTCTCGGTACAGCCAAAAGGGATTCGAACTGCGATCTTTTTGTCATTATCTCTCTAGTTAGGGCAATGATGACGCCTTAGACTACGTGGCCACTGAAGGGGGCTACAAGTCAAATTAACTCATTAAGTTGTGGAGTACTGACATAAATATAAATTTTGCTAGGGCCACAGTTGAACAAAACTTGCTCATTCTCGTATATTAAAACTAGTTTCGCGTTTCCATTAGAGTTAATTAATTATTTAAAATTAAATTAAGAAATTAATCAAAACGATAACATAGGTGTACTTAAATTATACATTTAACTGATTGATTAATATCAGTAATATATGAGGTCCTCATTAGTAATCTATTAATAACGAAACCAATTTTCATCGTACAAATGAGTGTTTATTTCGGGGCTAAACCTCTTTGCTTCGCTAATTGGTAATTAAAATGATACAGTAGTGGCCCATTAATATAAATGTTTCGAAAAAATAAAGCTTTATCTAGTTAAATATTTTATCAAAATGTAACAGTTGTGTTAAAATAGTAAAAGTAAAAATAAGAACAAAATTCTGGCGTTGTTCACTAATATAAAAGTTGATTATCTGGTGACGTATATTTGAAAAGTTGTGTTACTTTTATTCCTACAAATTTTACCTTGGACATATTAAATTAAATATATCCTAGTTAGTGAGTACTTGTTAAGTATATAGGCTTGTATAATCAGATTAAATTTAACTTATCTATAACTAGATAATTCTTATTGATTTACACCTACCTACACTTACATAACGAATCACGCCGTTCACTTACGGGGTAGATTATAAACTGTGCATATAGCTCAAAAAACAACTTTGTACTTAATCCATCCTTACTATGACCATACTGCCCCCTGTACTTCCATGCTAGTTTCGCATCATTATCCATACACCGAGTCGTACATGCTCTTTTATATTTTAAATTAGACATTATTTATACAGTTTTTTTAGCGGCCTACCCCTACTCTCAAAAACCATAATTCAACAAAAAGATAAGCCCTTACATAATAAATAAATTAATATAGATAGCATTTAGTTTAGATAAGTTAATGATTAGGATTTTCGTAGAAGTACATTTTTAGAAGATGCAATCATTATTTTTTGCAATTAATAATAATAAGTTTTTTATTTATTTTTTAGTTATTTCTTAGTTATCAATAATACTTATCAAAAGTGACAGTTTCAAATCACATTACTTGACTTATGAACACATGAAAGTAGATCTAGGAACTTTACTAGCTGTCTTCCTATGCAAATTTGATTTAAGTTAAAATTGTATTTGTTTTTTGTGGCTTCCAACGGTATTTTATTATTTTGTTTTGAGTTTTTTTTGTCAATTTATAATCTAATTTAAAAACAGGAAACATTTATACTATTTAACGCGTTGCAAAAATGACACTAAGGGCCAGTTTCATAGTCAAATTTAGTACGCCTCAAGTGCGGCGCTACACTAAATACAAGACGACACCTACCTAAACTCGAATGGAATGGGCCAGTTTCCTATGTGAGAACGGCCCATTCCATTCTGGTTTAGGTAGGTGTCGTCATGAATTTAGTGTAGCGCCGCACTTGAGGCGTACTAAATTTGACTATGAAACTGGCCCTAACAGATTCATTTGGTTTAAAAACTAGTAAACCGGTTTATGAATACTGACGCTTCGGGCATTTACGTATCTAAAGAGTGTGAAAAGTTCGAAGGGGTAGGGGGGGGGGTAGTGGGTGTTGAGACCCCCTCATCCCCTCGCTTCATGACTGGAATGTCAACTAACAGCTCATTTGATTATAATTAAAACGCACTAATTCAAAACATTAAATGGAAAAACAAATATATGAGATTATTGAGTTGTGGGTTATCATAATATTTTCCAAACAATCAATGCTATGTAAATGCAAAGCAAGCGTTCATTTGAGTTATCTATCCATTATACATCCAAGTCATTGTGTGTCGGCCGCATCCGGCTGTTTTCTGAGCATAGTGGCTTTGACTCGTTTGCTAATGGCCGAGTATGAAATGACCACCCACTTCGGAGATCGAATGTTCTAAGGCAGGGGCTCCCAAACATTTTGGACCGACCACCAGAAAAAATACGTGCTCGAGTCCCCCAAAAAATTGTTGTCACTAATATTATGTACATTTAATAAAGACAGTTAAATTTTAGAAATATAAAATAAAAACTAAAAAAAACCCCACATGATCTGACCCGCTTAGATGGCCGCGTGGTAAATTATAGACTGCCGATAATGGGGAGCTCGAGGTTAGAATCTCAGTCGGTTGTACTGAGGGTGATTTTTCCAAAATTGTTTTTAGTTTTTCGCTCCACGCAAATACAGGTAAACTTCCTCCAAATATAACCTTCCTAATCCCTAAAAGCATCAGCGTTATTAGTACAAAAGTGCATAAGGCGAAAGGGTAGTAAGACGCGTTGCTAAAATTAAAAATAAAATCACATGTTCTGGTTGTGCTGGTGGCGAATGCCCTCTATTCAGATTTGAAAAATTGCCAATGCTGGTTACTGGTGTTATTTTTATAGGGTGAAAAACAAATAAAGAATATTATTATGGGTGACTTGGCGGTTTAGGGGTAAGGTGTCAGACTTCTGTGCTGGCGGCCGGGGTTCAATCCTTGGTCCCGGCACAGATTTATCTGATTTCCAAACCCTCCTTCACTTCTGACAAGACATCTTGGGAATGTGGGGAGTGCCAGGCCTCCACCGTGGTTCGGATTCCACGTTAAACTGTAGGTCCTTCATTTCATCTCACAATCACCCTACCAATTACACATTAGTGTAAGTGCGTATAACCCGAACGGGTAGTAAGACGCGGTGCTAATAATAGTAATAATAATATTAAATTTCCTCCCGGAACCAGAGATGACTATGACGCAGTCCAGTTTGGAAAACGCTGATATAAAGCATAACTATCGCATTAGACTGAGAATGCCAATGACGGGACGTTTGGGGATCGAATCCCGGTTGAGTTTACCGAGTTTGTTTTAAAGATTCTAAATGATTTTCCACTATTTTTCGCCGCGAGTTCTGGCACACTCTCTAAAATATGACCTTGCTCCTCCATAAAACAATAAAGTAATTAGTGCATATGTGTACAGCCCGAATGGGTAGTAAGACGTGGTGCTAAAAAATAATAACTCAAGATAAACTAAAATAGCTCAGTTGTTGGCGTGACTACTCATTAATGAGAGGGTGTTGGCTTCAAAACTAGCTGGAGTCAAAACATGTGTATTGCAAGATATTATTTATACTCTTTTGACTAACTGATAAACTATCTGGCCGGGGGTGTGGTTGTTTCGTTTGTCCTAGAATCAATGAGGTCACGTCTCTGGAGGTATAGAATGCTCTTCGTGGTCGGCACGATCAATGCAGAGATGAAACCAACCTCAGCTCAGCATCCCAAATAATCCTCTTGTGGGAATGTTCGGCTCGGAAATACAACATGGCACGATCCTGTTGGGACGAAACTTTTAGAGAGAAAAAAAAAGTTTTTGCTCTCAACATTTGTAACATTTTATTATATTATTGTTAGTGACCTGGCGGTCTAGAGGTAAGGTGTCAGACTTCTATGCTGGTGGCCGGGGTTCAATCCTCGGTCCCGGCACAAATTTAACTGATCACCAAACCCTTCCTTCACCTTTGACAAGACATCTTGTGAATGTGGGGAATGTCAGGCCTCCACCGTAGTTCGGATTCCACGTTAAACTGTAGGTCCTCCTATTCATCTCACAATCACCCTACCTTTACACATTAGCGTAAGTGCGTGTAACCCGAACGGGTAGTAAGACGCAGTGCTAATAATAATAATAATAATAATAATAATAATAATAATAATATTTTATTATTATTATTATTATTATTGTTGTTGTTATTATTTTATAGCTATTGATATTATCCATCGGAAGGGACAACCGCAGATTACTTGACCTGGAAAATGAACACCAACCTACTTGTCAGCGGCCACCCAAAATAAAAATAAGACGGATGACTATGCCCACTGGCCCACAGTTCAAATTTCAGAGCAAGGACCTTATTTGATGTTCAGAGAAGCTACTAGATCTACTTTCACATGTTCATACTTCAGATCACGTGATCTGAGGCTGTCCCATTCTATTACATTATCAATACCTATAAAATAACACTAATAAAGTAGTACAGTTTTGTATTGATACAAATGTTGATAACAAAAAAAAAATGTGTTTGTATTTTCTAAAAGGTCTTTGCCATGAAAATGGGACTGTATTGGTTCGGGAGCCCCATACTCTAGTACGCACCTATAGGTGCGTTTCCACTTGAGCGTTTAGTGCGAGAACAGATGACAATGCGCCAGTGAGGACGTGTTTCGTCAGACCAAATCAGCATGTCCGCGAACACTCGGTCGGTTGTCGGTAGAGTGAACGTGCTCAAAAGGAAATAAGTCGTGCGTGTGTGTCCAGTGTGTTCGGGCTATAGGCTTAGGTACTAATTACGCTAATGGTTTCAGGGATTGGGAAGGCTATATTTAAAGGAAATGTACCCACATTTGCTTGGTGGAAGAATGGAAAACCATTTTTGAAAAACCACCTTCAGTACACTAGACTGATTAATAAAATAGCCAAAGCTATTATTTATGCTTTTTAGTGAGGATAACTCCATTTAGATATCATATTCTGAAAATTGACACCTGGACACGGGAATTGAACCCGGGACCTTTGGCTTAGTACGCCAATGCTCTTACTACTGAGCTATCCAGGATTCGTCCCGTAAGAGCATTGGCGTACCAAGCCAAAGTTCCCGGGTTCGATTCCCGTTTCCAGGTGTCAATTTTCAATTTCAGAACACAAGACTGAGATTTGAACCTCGATCTCCCTATCATAGGCAGTCTAGTCTACCGCGAGAGTAGCGCGTTAAACAATGAGGTTACTGAGTCGGGTGTCTGTGCAGTTCAACAATGTAATATAACACTGATATATGCATCGAGCTAATAATACAAGAGCACGTAAAGTACCTTACATTGTGCGATCAACAATATGGTATATTGCACAACAGGAATAAAAAACATTATGCTTGGTTATCTACGGAAAGACAGTCTTTTACGAGTACCGACTCTCCAATTGTTGTATCCTGATTCCCATTCTTGTATCCTACTGCGTTTAATAAAAATTCAACGTTCATTGATGTATTTTTGGTGACATTTTAAAAAGGTTTGCAAACAGGTATGTTTAACAACCAAGTTGTACAGTGATTCACATAAAAGCGTCTCACCCAGTATTTTCTTTTGCATATTCTTATTTCGTTTCAACAATTAATAAATACATCACGGATAAACTATTGGTCACTATCCCATACATTGTGATAGTGTACATTAGATCACACCAAATTGTTCAACGTGAATAATATGTGAACGAACTGAGCAGTCACACATAACAGGAGCATCTGTGGACGTTCGTGACACAATATTTTCTTCTCATGAGCGTGCGCGCATAGCTCATTCGGCTCGTGCGAGCAAAAAACTCAAGTGGAGATGCACCTTAGCACTTATTCTGTAATAACAGTGTTAGTAGAATACAGTTAGTAACCAGGAACAATTCTACCTAGCAATAACAAATACTAAATTGGAAATTAGGAAAAGGATACATTCCGTAAGTTGTTGTCTTCTCGTCTGCTATCCATGAATGTAAAACTCACAATATACAAAAAAATAGTTTTACCGGTTATCTACGGGCACGGGACGTGCTCTCTTACCTTAAACGACGAAAATAAGTTTGGGATGTTTGAAAACAAGGCGCTTAGGAAGATATATTTTGTTCAAGAAGGGGTATACACTGAGGAGTGGAAGAGGTTACACAATGACGAGTTACATACCCCGTGCTCATCACAAGACATAGTTAGGATAATAAAATCTCGTAGATTACGGTGGGCAGGACATGCAGCATGAATGGGAGAATATAGAACCGTGTTCAGGTTACTGACTGTCAAACCCACTGTGAAGAGACCATTGGGAAGAACTAGACGTAGATGAGATGATAGTATTAGAATGGACCTGAAAGATGTAGGGTGTAATGAGGTGAACTGGAGATAACTTACTCATAATAGGGATACGGTGTAATGAGGTGGACTGGATAGAACCAGCTCAAGATAGGGGTAGGGTGTAACTAGGTAGACTGGATAGAACTGGTTCAAGATAGGGATAGGGTGTAATGGGTTGTACTGGGTATAACTAGATTCATATAGGGATAGGATGTAATGAGGTGGACTGGATAGAACTATCTCAAGATAGGGATAGGGTGTAGCTAGGTGGACTGGATAGAACTGGTTCAAGAGAGGGATAGGTGGCGTACTCTTGTTAAGTTCGGCAATGATCTCTCAACTTTCTAATGCCAAAGAGTGAGTATCACCAAGCGATAGCTCACTCTTCCTCAAAACTCAGCCACGAGCTTCTGGCTTCTAATGAAAACCCCCGCCGTTTAATTAGTCCTAGGCAAGCCAAACAATTGAGATTAAGACCCC
>CABEEJ010000219.1:308647-342229 GCA_901482245.1 Timema douglasi
CTTCTAACCCTCCCCTACCCTTAACTAGAGAACTAGGCTAAGACTTTGAGAGGGATAAGAGCGGAGAGAGCTTGTAAATTACTGGCACAACGAACCCAAATTTAAATGAGCCAACACAAGCCCCCTTCCCCTCCCTCCCATACCCTACCCTGGCTCATGTAATGTTAGTTAGTGTTTGAGTCGGTGTCTTGCATACACAGGGCCTTCCCCAGGCTGCCATTACAGTAGGGTAATAAGTAGTAGTACACATAAGGAACATGTTTCTCCGGCGTAGAAAAAACAACTGCTGTTTATTTAACATTTCTCGTAACGAACATCTTGAACAAAATGAACAGATAATAGTGTAAGAGCTACAATCCAATTTTCATAGGAAGAAACTTATCTGACGGCTAGAAAAACAACAGTAGTCCAGTTTTAATAGGAAAAACCTTACCGGACAGCTAGAAATGTTACTACATTCCAATTTGCATAGAAATAACCTTATCCGACAAATATAAATTATAATACATTCCAATTTTCAGAGGAATGTGGGGAATGCCAGGCCTCCACCGTGGTTCGGATTCCACGTTAAACTGTAGGTCCCCATTTCATCTCACAACCACCCTACCATTACACATTAGCGTAAGTGCGTATAAACCGAACGGGTAGTAGGACGCGGTGCTAATAATAATAATAATAATAATCCAATTTTCAGAGGAATAAATTTTTCTGATAGCTGAAAATGTAGCTACACTCCAATTTCAGTAAAAGGGGGAGGGAGGAGGGGATATTTTTGAAAATACAAACACATTTTTTGCTACCAAAGTCGATAACAATGTATCATGATATGGTTTGTGCTATTTTATAGATGTGTATGTGAAAGTAATTTAGTAAATTTTGTGTCAGACAAGACTCCACCTATAATCATTGGTATGTAGATCTACTTTAAATGTTTTCTAAGTTGACCTCAAATGAATATGTTTGTTTTTTCTAAAGGTTTGCTCCTACTATATATATTAATCAAATTAGGAATTTGTTTGTCTGTCATGAGCATTGTGTGATATCTACCACATGCAGAGATCTGAAATGTTTAATATTAGTAGCCCGTGTGTATAAACATATGCGCTTCTAGACAAGAGTTCTAAAATTCCAATTAGATTTTATTTTACTAAATATTACGGACAACGCAAGGTTCAAAGATACTAACTGTAAAGTTAACTTCCACGTACAGTGTCACTAAACTAAAAAAAATCCCGTGTATTTCAGCTGGTTATTAATACAAAGCCGAGCACTGGAAATAATATAGAATCTAAATTCATTAAATTGAAACTATATTAGGAGCTATACTAGCTGGCCCTTTGACGCATCGTGCATCTCTTTTGGAATTCAGCTCTCAATAGCTGTAAGCTATAAATTTTAGAAATGTTAAATTGAAAAGTCAAGTAATTTAGAAATACTTTAATATATCCATATTTAAATTTTATCTCACATTAAACATTG
The DNA here is from genome assembly GCA_901482245.1 of Timema douglasi. Classification (NCBI taxonomy): domain Eukaryota; kingdom Metazoa; phylum Arthropoda; class Insecta; order Phasmatodea; family Timematidae; genus Timema; species Timema douglasi. The sequence continues at coordinate 310,127 of CABEEJ010000219.1, forward strand.
TCTCCCTTGAATATGATTAAAATTAAAAAATAAGTTATTTACAAAAGTACTATATATGATTTTATTATTTTATTCAAATTAAAGTTGTTTTGGAAAAACTCCAGCAATCAATGTCTAAGGCGGAAGTTTTAAAACTGTGGGTCGCAAACAGATTTTTATTGGGTCATGAAAGGTTTTAGAGGCGCTAAAATTTGGATTGAAAAAAAATATTGAAATAGGGATAACAAGTATAATTTATGGCGATAGGAATCGGGTTTCACGATCCATGCCTATGACATTAACATAAATTACGTCATCAACAGGAACCGGGAATAAGATCACACATCGTATAAGTCTCGGTCTGAGAATTAGATTAGTTTTTTGCTAAGCTAGTATATTAAATAATAAATTTAATATAAAAACTTGGGTGACCAGGCAGTCTAGGGGTAAGGTGTCGGACTTCTATGCTGGCGGCCGGGGCTTAATCCTCGGTCCCGGCATAGATTTATCTGATTACCTAACCCTTCCTTCACCTCTGACAAGACATCTTGTGAATGTGGGGAATGCCAGGCCTCCACCATGGTTCGGATTCCACGTTAAACTGTAGGTCCTCCATTTCATCTCACAATCACCCTACCATTACACATTAGCGTAAGTGCGTATAACCCGAACGGGTAGTAAGACGCGGTGCTAATAATAATAATAGTAATAATAATAATATAAAAATTTAAGTATAAACATTAATTATATTACAAAATAACCCCCTCATTTCAATTAGAGCTATGGTGGATCGCGAAACTTTGTAGTTCTAAAAATTGGGTCATGGTTCTAAAAAGTTTGGGAATATTTAGCCTAAGGTAATGTTTCTCGGGGTTTTGGTGATGTAGGAGCACAAATTGGAAGTCATGTGCACTGAGGTACCACCGAGGTCCTGGGAGTAGGTGAGGGGAAGGTAAAAGTTATCTAGAAAATTTTTTTTATTTAGATTATTCTATTTTACGATTATAAATACAATTAAAAAATTAATCTATTAAATGATATTTTGAACAAAAATATCGTGTATAATTACATATAATCAAGGCCACCCTTGGGGGGCACAAACGGTGCAACCGCACAGGGCCCTGCAATTTGGGGGCCCAGGCGCTTTATTAGGTGACAAAGGGGAAAATATAAGTTGGGGAGAGTTCGTATAGTAGGCTTCCTGTATAGGCAAGTTAACAAATATTATCAGAATGTAAATCAGATATAACTTTAGAAGCGTACAGTAGTATCGGAAATCCTGGTAATCATTGTGATGGAACTCCATGAGATTTACTTTGATATGCCGACATATTTTGTATTCGCCATACTGTAAATCTCAAAGCTGTCCAGTACACGAACACTGACTCGCTTATTTACGAGATGACTGTTGAGGATGCGTACCAGCGGCTCATTCCTTTAGCCAAAGACTACCTTGACACAACGAGCTACGGACAATACAATGTAAAGTTATGCCCACAGTCAATAAAGGGGTACTCGGTAAATTCAAGGACGAGAATCATTAACGAGTTTATAGGTTTACCTCCAAACCTACCCTTTTTGCGATTCTAGGGGAAAGTGAAACGCTCGAAACTAAGGGGGTCGATAATGCTCCAAGAACACTTTTTTTTAGAAGACTACCGTGATTGCTATACAAACGAGGTAACTGTTATGAGAGAGGCTTGTTCAATAAGAGCAGTATGATTTATGCTATACACCCAAAATTTAATAGAGTTGCCCTATGCTCCCTAGACGATGAGAGATGTATAGTACCCGGCACGGTTAACACCTTACCGTGGTACCACTATTCTATACATGAGCAGGCTTCGAGTGAGGTGAAATGAAACAATGACTTGAATCTAAAGACTATGCACAGCTATGAAGAAGAATATATTCATGTAATCAATCTTGTAGCATGAACAGTTTATTTGTCTGTAATATGTGGAGAGCGTATTCATGTAATATTCTCTTAGGAAGAGCTTATATCGTTAATGATGAAAATTATATTCCTGTATTATGCGAAGAGTATCATATTCCATGTAGTATATAAATATTTAAATTTGTAACGATGAAAATTACTTCCAGGGAGCGTATATATTTAATATATTATGTAAATCTTTATAAATGTAATTATAACAATTATTTCTGTTAAGAATATATATTTTATGTAGTATATAACTATTTTATCTTTGTTTGGGTCTAATAAATCAAGAAAGAAAATTATGGTTTTTATTAAATCTTTCTCACCACATGATTTTATCTTTTATTTCATTTAACAAAAAATATATTTGATACAATATTCGTTACTTAATGATTAAATATTACTAAACCTTCTAATACATCCTAGAATACTTTATCATATAACATATTATGATATATTATAAACTTATATTTTAACAGAATAAATACACTCTAAATATATGTAAGCAAATATAGATAAACTTAAAGAAGATCCTAGAAGGATCGATGATAAACTTAAACAAATAAGTTTAGTATTAAATTGAGATTTCCTATTATAAATATGTTCTATATCTCGGATCTTCTTTCTCAGGTTTGCAGTCTCTTCAAATAACAGTCCTTCATGTAGTACATACTAGGCAGACACTGGCAGTTTTTTTTCACACAACCTTCATTTTGTATATCTATCAAATTACATGCAGATTCACTCATATACATTATTAAAGATATAGTATCCTTTCCGAAAACCTAGACAGTACCGGCAGAACAAGTAAGTATATACATCAAGGTTGCAAGTCTCATCATTGTCCAAATCAACTTCATCCCAGTCGGCCAGCCAAGCTGTGTTCAACCATTGGCGCTGATATAGCCTAAGGGGCAAAGATCTTCAAAAGTGGAAGGAGGTTCCATCACATCTGAGACCGATATATTAGCACTCGTTACTGCAAACACATGTTTAGTGACAAAACCATCCGTGTGTTTCTCATGTTTTACTCCTGGAATAAAATAGAACCCATTTTTTTTGAAGCACATCGCTGACGTTTTACAACTCTACGTTAAGGTTTGTTTTCCTCCTCTTCAGCAGGTTACAGAGTGTTAGTCTCCTACTTCTTCCTTGGGGTGGTAGTCTCCTACTTCTTCCTTGGGGTGGTAGTCTCCTACTTCTTCCTTGGGGTGGTAGTCATCCTACCTCTTCCTTGGGGTGGTAGTCTCCTACTTCTTCCTTGGGAGGGGTAGTCTCCTACTTCTTCCTTGGGGTGATAGTCTCCTACCTCTTCCTTGGGGTGGTAGTCTCCTACTTCTTCCTTGGGGTGGTAGTCTCCTACTTCTTCCTTGGGAGGGGTAGTCTCCTACTTCTTCCTTGGGGTGGTAGTCTCCTACCTCTTCCTTGGGGTGGTAGTCTCCTACTTCTTCCTTGGGAGGGGTAGTCTCCTACTTATTCCTTGGGGTGGTAGTCTCCTACTTCTTCCGCTAGGATTAGCGATGACGGCAGCATTATCCAGTTCATCTTGTCCACAAAAACACGACAATTAATCGAAATTGATGAACTTTTTGTATTCGTTACAAAGAGCGACGATACACAGCAGGTAAGGAATGACCGAACCTGTATCGTTCTTTAGAGCACTCTGAATCAATTCACACATGTTTGTACCGATCAGACTTAGAACCTTTAAACCATTCATAGAGGAGTCGGACCTTTTCTGTTGCGCACATGAAGACTGAGCTGGAATGACTGGAACATTTGAATACCTTACTTTGGGTCTTAAGTTTGGGGAACCCGAGATCTTCCAGCTCGTAAAAGTTGAACACTTCACTGTTGTCGATGATACTTTGTAACCAAGTTATCATCCCCGTTCTGTATCGTTTCCTTCTCCAGAGGCTCGTCAATCAGCGATCTTAGTTATGAGTACTGAGTTGTGGGTCCTATCTGCCAATATAGCCCATGATGGTGGGTTGTCACCCAATCTATGTTCCTCTGAAAGATAGTCAATCTCTAATGGAGGTAAGGACATATAGTTGGCGTTATCAAACGAATGGCTATGTTAGATGGTTACCTCCTGCATGTAGGTAAACATACTTTACGGGTACAAGTTGCGAACCAACCATTTATGATGGCATCTTGTTAGCATCACTGCTGTAAGGATTGTAGAGGACTACACAATCTTGAATAATGAGAGAGAAGGCTTTAGTATTGGTGAGGATATTCTCATATGTCTCGAACGTAATACGACAAGTAATCATACTGTCCTTGAGAGCATCTTCCTGCTGGCTGGTGCCAAACACAACGAGAGATGTGGTTGATTTGGAAACTATAGGGCTTAGTAGTGGTAAAGGAGAGCTCATTCTGTAGTATGAAGTCTGGAAATTTACGTAGTCTTCTTATAACTTCGAGAAGGAATCTTGGTTGAAGTCCAAGTTCATATCCTCGTAAGGGTACATGATTGAGTTCAGGTAGAGTTTAGCCAGTTGTAGACGATAATGGCCGAACATGCTTCTATACAAAGCTGTTGTATTGTTACGTCCTGACTGAAAGTCTAAAATGACGTAACGAGATTTTCCCAGAAAATTTTAAGTTTTTACCGTCCAGTCGTGTTGCATGGAAGCAGTTACGTTCGAGTATTCGTACAGTTCCCTTGTACGTAAAGGTAGATCTATATATCGTCCACTCTTGTTGGAATTGAGCAGACTCAGATGATTCCCCTCTTCTGTTTTAATATGAGGCATTAGTTGAGAGATTTTACTCAGTTCGATTTTAAAAGATGTTTCAGGGTTGGATCTTTGTAATTCACTGTTGTCTATTGTCGAACGAACATGCACAAGTTATTGTTTAGCATATATAAGAATACGAAAAGAGATTTCGAGAAATCTCAGCATGAAACTTAAAAGGATGCATACGTCAAAGATACCTGCTGCAGCTTGTAAGCGTACGCCTTCATGCCTTCATCCTACGTTTTCCAAGTACGTATCTTCCATTCTCCTTATAGATAGATAGTTCTCAATCTGAGTCGAAATATATTCATCTCTCGATTGATCAATCTCTACACCATTTATCTCAAAGACGATTATTGAGAAGAGATGAAGTATCAGGCTATTGACTATTCTTGAAGTACTCCCGACTTCCACTAGCGAGTGATAGTCTTTGTTATGCAGAAGCGAACTATGTGGTAGGGTGTAAACACCTTCTTGCTAGATAGATACCCCAAGTTCGTTTCCGTTAGCTAACAATCCTGGAACGTACAAAGCGTAGGATTGATACCGGAAACTAGTCAAAGCAATATGAAGGCTTCAGGGTCTCCGATATTTAGTATATCGACAGTATCATCCATTATTTTCATAATGAGTAAACCAAGCGTCGTAAATATAGTTTATTAACATCTGGTGTTAAGGCTTTCACTGATCTTCGCTCAATGTTTTGAGGTAGAGGACGTCGTCTTGTTTTATCTAGTACGAATCCCATCTCGAACTCGTTTCAAGTGTTGACGTAGCGATATAGTTTCATCTCAGAAGATGATACATCCTCTTTCGTCAACAAGTCTTACTGAGATAAACTCTATTAATCTTTTCGTTACCGGAAGGTAAATTATGTTTAACTCGTTTAGGTTAAGAATTGGTTCTCTTATGACGTAGGATCCGCTAACGAGACAGAATTTGACACGGAATACATTCACATTTAGGATATTTACAGTATGTGTCATGGAAACATGTTTAATGTGATGTTATGGTCTGGATAGAGAATGTAGGAGTTAATATAGAACGGAACTATGCTTAACTCGAGAGAGTATGACATGTAATAAAAAGGAGCATGGAGGGTACACACGTATGCGCTGACCATTTTTGGTGCTTGACACCTAGCCACGCAATCAGAGATAACGGCCTCGATCCTCCACCACCTCAGTAAGGCGTCGTTGTACAGAGTCTACAATGATACACTTTATATCCACACACGCGCACATACAGGATCCGCCAATCAGAGCAAGGGGCGGGGTTGCTGTGAAGAGCCTATTGCGATAAAATCATAAGGAGCTATGACAATACAACAACCATTTAGCAAATCAAACGCGTCAGATCAACGTCGGGAGGAAGTGCAGGGGTTGTTGTTGTGAAGGGTGGAATTTATACTTACTCAAATTATACTACAGTAGCCCCATGGCTTCTTTGGTGCTGAATGACAGCTTTGAAAAGTTACCAGACCAAATTATGTATCCCTACGCTGAACTATATGATCTGCAAAAACATGTGTTTTGCAGCTGTCACTTCTGTCAATCAAAATTTAGGTATATACCTAAATGTTGACTTTCAGAAGTCAGCTGTGAACTGTCAGTCAGCACCAAAGAAGCCATGGGACTACTGTACTATAAAGCCACACGGCTGACTCACTCACTCACTGACATTAATGTTTACCCATTTCCAGATGAGCTAGAAACTTGAAATTTGGCAAACTTATAGCTTCTAGCCTGTAACCGATGGCAAAATTCCAAAAAGTAAAAAAACAACACATTTTTAACCCCCGAAAAGAATTCAAAATGGTTGAAAAACTTTAAGGTCGGTGCAGACCTTTCTTTGGAGTCTTTTGTGGCTAAATGGTAAGACCTATCATAAACGGCAAATAAAACTTACTGGGGGTTTGGGAGCGAAGCCCTCAGCGAGCAAAGCGAGCTACTCTAATAACATCAAACAAAAATATATTTTTAAGCTTTTTGGTGGAATCGAGGGGGGCAAGGCAGATAATTTTGGGCCCCGCAAACGAAGTTTTCTGCTAAGAAAAGTCCTGCATTTAAATAGTAACTTATATTTGTTTTGATTGTTTTTGGTACTCTAAACCTCAAAATTGTTTATAAATAATGGTTCTTATTTGTTGAATTAAGGCTATTATAGACTTTCTTTTCTATATTAATTTTGTCCACCGAGTAAATAAATGCGGCATAAGCTTTCTATGGATATTTCGTCTTTAATCTTTTGCATTTCAACATTTTGTATTAAATGTAATCAATATTCTTTAATTCATTATTATCAATTTTATAAGCTCTCTTGGATACTGCGGACCACATTTTGAGAAACACCGGTATAAGTAAATCACCCCACTTTTTAAATTAATCGGACACTAATAAATTCACAATTTGCGCTGATAAAAATCTGATACAAGCCAATTAATTGTTATTTTTATGATGAAACAATTTAATTTTAATAATAAGACCTAATAATGATGATGATGATAGTAATAATAATAATACCTTCTCTGGAAAAAAATAGCGAAGTAAAAGGAATTGGTTATGATTCTTTAGACTCTTTATGGCTAGTATCTACTGTTTAATAATTGCTGATTCTTCAATTGTTTTATTAGTTTCTTTCTTAGTAAGGACTTACAGATCTGTTTTTGTTATATTGTTTAGAAATTTGTTTTCTCGCGTCGATGTTGTTTTTTAGGTTCAACTTAATAATTAATTGTTAACCAACCACTTTGAGGAGATTGCTATATTGTGTAGGTGTACAATCTGTCGATAAAATATATAGACCTTTTTAAAAAAAAAAAATATTTTAATTGAAGTGTCGCGGATTGTAATCATTCCATGATGCAAATATGTATTGTGTGTCAGACTAACCTAACCCATAACCTACTAGAGATGAGGGGAGAGACGAGTCATTTTAGAGCATTTGTTCCCTACTGTCCTTGAGAGGTCTATATACAATAAGAGCAGAGCTTACGAGTAAAAAAACATAGCTTTCCCTGGAAAGTGGACAATGTTCGACGTTTACAACAGGTACAAGGTTTAATACCACGTTGGCTCTACGCGTATTGAAGTCCACCTGGATATTTTTAGCGTGAATTACTGTCTTTAACATTCGTATCGCTGTCGGATTTATTCATGGGTGGGAGGTGTTAAACCATACAGTTGCAGATGGAATCAAACGAAACTTCTGTTGTTTATTTATTTTTTGTGTCTATCATATATGTTATGTTAAATTTGGAATATATACTTAGAATGACTGGCCACGCTATAGTAATAATAATAATATTATTAATAATAATTCACCTCTGACAAGACATCTTGTGAATGTGAGGAATGCCAGGCCTCCACCGTGGTTCGGATTCCACGTTAAACTGTAGGTCCTTCATTTCATCTCACAATCACCCTACCATTACACATTAGCGTAAGTGCGTATAACCCGAACGGGTATTAAGACGCGGTGCTAATAATAATAATAATAATAATAATAATAATTAATAATAATAAATAGAATAGTAGTAGTAGTAGTAGTAGTGGTAGTAGTAAAGATAATAGGGTTAGTGATTAATATTTTGATTCCCTTTTCCTTTCTAACAAATTCTAGTGTTGGCTAACCTTCACAAAGTTTTACAATAGACAAGAAATGAAAACCTACATTAAATTACAAATATGATTAAATTAAACAACAAATATAAACTGGGAAAATTATTCTTCATGCACTAGAAGTGGAAGAGTAGTTATATAAAAAAACAATTGAATGTAACCTTGCGAAAAAACGGTTTATTAATAATTTAAGTTAAGAGACTTAAGGTTGGAACTAAGGGGACGCGAGTTTAATGGTAAGTATGTTTGCTGTTTTATTACAAAAAACTTTATTAGCTAAAATAAATAAAATATATATTTTTATCACCGCGTCTTACTACTCGTACGGGTTATATTATATGTACTAATTACGGTAATGGGTTTTGGGATTAGGAAGGCTATATTTAAGGAGGTGCATCCACATTTTCGTGGAGGGAAAGTGGAAAACCAATCGGAAAAATCACCCTCGGTACACCCAACCGAGATTCGAACCTCTATCTCCCCCGTAATTGGTATTCTAGCCTACTCCAAGAGTAGCGCGTTGGACCACGTGGCCACCGTAGCGGATGGTAAAATATTTCTTTAGTAAATACGTTTGTTTTAATTTCTTACATATTTTTATATAAAAAGAAAAGTTCCTGGCCTAATGTCGCTATGTTTGTGACATATTTAAGAACTGTTGAGGTCACCATGTGAAGACAATTTAAGTCTTTGTTTCTATTAGGGCAATAACAAGACATCTTGTGAATGTGAGGAATGCCAGGCCTCCACCGTGGTTCGGATTCCACGTTAAACTGTAGGTCCTCCATTTCCTCTCACAATCACCCTACCATTACACATTAGCGTAAGTGCGTATAACCCGAACGGGTAGTAAGACGCGGTGCTAATAATAATATTAGGGCAATATATTTTTATTTCGACTCAAAAAGGTTTTTTGCTATAAAAACTGCAAAAATATGGATCTTGACTCGCGTTCATTTCCAACCCCTCTCATCCCTCTCACTAATTTAAATGCTTTAAAGATAAGGGTGATACTTTTAGTAATAATAATCATTTCTAAGAGTAAAACTATAAACATTCTAATAAAGCTGTAATATTGCTTTAATTAAAATTTGTGATTCATAGTACTTATTACAACTTTTATTAAATTATAATTTCTATAAAAAATAATATTAAATGCTATGTCGCGTGCTTTTTTTTAAACGAAATATCTTGATAGCCCTCTAATTTCGTTGTGCGATTATTCATATCTAGGTAAATCTACAGTAAATCCTTATTTTTATGTTCATTTTCATTTGAGTTAATTGCTGCGCATTTTAGTTTTTAGAGACATAATATAATTAAAGTGTTAAATACGTTATCATATCAATGTCTTGATCTCCAAAGAAATAAAATATTAAATTATATATATATATATATATATATATATATATATATATAGAGAGAGAGAGAGAGAGAGAGAGAGAGAGAGAGAGAAAGAGAAAGCGAAAGCCATTTCACAAAAACAGGTTTTAATAGGCCATGCCCTATCCAAGCCAACATCTTTATCACCCTAACTGGTGTTGTTAAATCTGAAACACAAGCACAAAGCGTATTAATTTCCAAATTATGGTTCCCCCGACCCCCTCCTCAAGCAGTTGATTCTACTCCCTCGAGGAGGCAAAGTTCATTCCCAGGTTTAATGTGAGAACACAAAAAGTCGTTTGGGGGAGAAACATTTTGACGACCTACGAAACGCCATTACGAACTAGTACTCGGTAATGAGGTTACTTATCGGGATCCGGATAGGGGTAAGTTGGTTGCTACTCGCGGGGGATGATAATAATTCGAATTTATAGCCTACTCATGTCTGCGAAGGGTTGGTTGTAAAAAACATATATATTATTCTAGAAATGAAATATAACCTTTAAAAAAAATAAACAACTAACGAAAGACTCAAAATAATAATAATAATATATTCGTGAGGTCCATTACACCCGTCTTCAAACAAAATAATAATAGTAAAATATTAATTATTAATGTTTTGTAAATGAATTCTAAAATATGTATACAATATATTTATAACTGTTCTCTTATGTTCACGTGATGAATCGTTTTTAATGTCCGGTTTTCTGACGGAGGGGAAATAAATGGGTAAGAGAGAATGATTAATTTATATCATGAATAAAAAAAATAAAGGTGGTAGAGATTTTTGGAATAATATTATCAATGTGAACATAATAGACTGGGGAGGTGAATTTTCTTGGTGTGACTTACTGGTGAATTATGCATGCAAACATTATGACTACCATAAAGCTTGTATACATGTTATATTTTAGTAATGTTTGGGTATCAAGCTTGAAGTACTACAGAAATATGAAACTAAAATGTAAAATATCTCTAAGCAATTTTAACATTTCTTTACTTATTGCAAGGGGAAGTTTCTAGTCACTCACAACTTTGGTGGGTTTGATTTTAATAGAATAAGATAAAATTAGACATACCATTTAAAAATTATTTATTTAAAAAAAATATAGTAAATGCGATCAAATATTTATATAAGATATTCAAGGAATTTAATCCCCTCTGTGGTCAAGTATTCAGAGTTCTTGCCTACAAACCCAGAAGACCCGGGTTTGACCCCCCAATATTTCTATAAATTTTCTATAAATGAGGGTCTGAAACGAGGTAAAACTCAACCTCGGGAGGAAAAATGAGGAGCTAATTGAATACATAGATAGCGGCTCCGTTCTATAAAACTGAGATAAACGGCCGGAAGTTTCGTTGTGCTGACCGCATGACACCCTCAATCCGCAAGTGTTAATACTATCATTGCTAAAGACGGTGGCCGCTCGATCGGCATAGCTTGATATCGGATATTAGAGACGGTTAGTAAGACGTGGAGTGCAGAAAACATAAAAACTTTGCATTAAGTGCGATTTTTGAAGATATTCACAGATAAATATAGTTTCGTTATGCCAGAAATAATTATAAATCATTAGATAAAAAAAAAGCTGATAAGCTAATTTCATATTTTTTAAAATTTTGATATTTAATGATCGTACATTGATGTCCAAACACTAATTTTATTCAGCTTTAAAAGTGTGCGTCGTCCTGTTTATTTGAAATTAACCTAATAATGATTGTTTTTTAAATAAAAAATAAAGACCTAAAATGTTATTCACAAACATTACAAATGTATCGCAATAAAACACATTTTATTAATACAAATTAAGATGAAGCAGGCTTATATTTAATTATCATATGTGTATATATTTTTCCTTTTTCATATATATTAAGTATAGATAATATTTTTTTTAATATATACTTTTGATTCCGTCCGCCCCATTAAAAAAAATTACGTTTTGGTCTTTTTGCCCATGCCTTTACGTCTTTATGGATATATTCTTAAGTGGATATCTCCGTAACTAATATGATTTGACCAACTTTTTTGAAATATGCTATATATAAAATTATTCGCGCAAATGTCGAATCTCGGGTGGATCACAATCTCTCTACCAGTTTCGGGCAAGGCCCGATGTATCTTCTTCGTGGTGTGTCCAGTAAATCGATACATATATATACATACATGAAGCTCAGAAAATATTGGTTTTTTAAAAATATATTTAAAATACAAGATTTTTATCTTTACAAGTACCACAACTTTACAATTATAAGTTATTTAAATAGTTGCGGAGAAATTAAGAAAATGGGAAAATTTTCCTTGTGTAAAATACCCTCAAAGTCATTTTCATGAGAAAACGAGAATTTACATCTTTTTATTAATGATAAACATTCTCCTTTCATAAAATGTAATCAAAACCGTTAAAGTGAGTTTCGAGAAAATCGTTTTCTTTTCTTTTTTCCCTTCAATAAACTACCCTTAAATTTAGGGTTGGATTTACAAAAAAACCTCGGGGGGACCTTATGAAAACCCCAGATACCAAGTTTTAGCCCAATCGTTAAAAAAGTTTGGGCTCTAGCCCGAGATACAGACAGACGGCATTGCGAAAACATTTTTCTTTCTTTCATGGGGTCGACATTTAACAAAATATCGAGTTGTATTTTTTTTAAGATCACAATACTTTCCCTCCGATGTGTAGAGAGAAAGTAAACGTATTGACAAAACATTACAATTTAATTGAAAAACATAAAATGTTTATTAAAACATTAAGAAACTATCGAATTAAATGTATTTATGTAAGAATGATGTTCAACTTAGTAGATTAAATTCTTATTAAGTAAAATAATTATATTTATATGACAAAGTTCAAAATTATAAATTATAAGTTCATCTTTAGTGATAAAACATAAAAATAAATAGCAACTGAAAGTATGAAATAATATAAACGAACTAATGGTGTACTCGTTGTTGCACATAAGAGATGAATGCCAATTATTTGAATAACATTTTATGCCGTTAGCTTTGAATTTACATTTTTTATTTGAACATTTCTAATTGCAAAAACAATGAACGTACCTCTGCCTATCTGCACGCGATTTTTTTCTACTTACTTCTCTGAGACTTATTTCTTTATTTGGAATGTCCTCTGCTTTCAAAAATGATCCTTTTACAATCACTTATTTAATCGATTAAGAAAAGACAGTTGACTGTACCATTTAAAGTACCTAATTTATAATAGCCATCTTCAGTTACTTCTAAAACCAGCCCCAGAATATTCTTTGCGTCTACTTTACTTCTATTTACGCTAGGAATTGGAATTTCACTGCTTTTCCAATAGTCAGTTTTGGAAATGCACTTCACCTGAGGATTTAATTTTCTCTGCCTATTTTTCTAGGCCTTCAAGGGCTATGGTGTTTGATTTCCCTTGTCGTTTCTTATTATGACATCTTATACAATACAATCTGCTGCATTCTTTTACTGCACACGTATCATGAACTGATTGAAAACATATATTACACGCATTACTATATTCATAGAGCATCTCACATAAACAAAAAACAATGATTTGTTACTGGAACTACATTTTTAGTAATAACCTGACTAGAATTTATCGCTTCGTTATTTTGTTCGACTGAATCATCACTTCGGTTCATCTCTTCGTGAATGGCGTTCAGTGCATGTTGGAGGTATTGTGAAACTATGTAAGCTATTCAGGACATTATTTGGTATCACAGATGAGTTTAAGACGATATGACCTTTACGCTCAAACATTGCTTCGAACATATTTTGCTGTATTCCACTACGTAATGAATAGTTCTTTCGGAATTGGCAACATCTGAGACCCTCCCTCCACTGTTTTTGAAGTATTCTCTTAAATCCAAGTAAATATAATATTTTCTACATTCTGGTCCGCAAGCTTGACCACTCCATATTTTTGGGAATGACGAGTTTTACCATGGACGATCGCCACCTTCCTTAAATGTTTTTAAGTTCACTTATTACATAATTTGGAAACTCACGACCATTGTAAGACTGCAGCGCGCTTGGAGCTCCGAAGAAACAAAATACATCCATTAAATTATAATCAACTTCAGCTGCAGTTTTAGTTTTTAAAGTACGTAGCGACATAAATTTACTGAGATGATCTTGCTCAACCATCATGAATTTGAATTCTCCATCCATACAGCTCTGCACCATAATAAGATATACTTGTCCACGGGCATTAATTTAATAAAAAAATCATAGGTTTCACAACTAAACCATTTTTTGGATGACTGAACTTCTTCAGACAGTGTTTGCAAAGATTTAATTATATTATTATGATATTTATAAATATAGTTTTAAATGTTGAGTTTAGACTTTTTCCCACACGATTTAGACCAGCATGAACAGTATTTAAATTTATTGGATGTAAAATATTAATAATTTCACTCTTAAGAACATAATAGATTTAACCTTTAGTCTTTGTAGTTAGGACAGTTAATTTATTTTTCTAATTTATTATTAAAACCTAAAACCTTTTTATTCTCCTGTAGTCCTTTACATGACCTCTTTGCAACTTTATTTGCCCCTCCCACGTCATTCACTTGTTCATAATACTTTCCTTCCTTGGTAAATTACTGGAATTACTTTTGTTCATTCCAGCCACTCTCACGTGAAACCGTTCTTTCATATCACCAAAAGTGTATCAGAAACAGAAGTCATAATTAACTGCTACGCACTAATGACTACTTCTAACAATGTCGAGAGCTGGACAAACAATCACGTGCACAGCCTATACGAGAGTAATGTGGAACGTGGCCTTGACACTGGTTCGTCGCAGGGACTGGTGGTTGGATTCTAACTGTCCACCTTTTCGTAAGCTCTGACTCACTCTTACAGGCATAAATAGAAACCTGTGACGAACATTTGCGTTCAGAATGAACGAGAAGCACTTACGTAAAGTTTACGTACGCATTAGGTCATTTTTCATAATTTATATAAAAAATATATATTAATAGCGTAATTCCTTTGTAAGTCAAGATAGTGCGTAACATAATATTCCCATAATAATAATAATAATAATAATAATATGTATTATTATTATTATTATTATTATTATATGCAACGGCAAATCGGGTTTTGTCCCAAACTGGTAGTCACATTTCGATTTACACGGGCCAATCGAGATCTGTTTGATTTAGGCTTTATAGTTAAATTACATCAAATCCAAGTAGGGGATGGATTTGAAATCTTGAATACAATTCTAATCTTTCAAACACTAAGACTTGGGATATCGAATTTAATACGTATCTTGGTTGGATTCATATTAAGATTTAACATTTTGAAAATTCTCATAGCCTTAGTAAAAAGTATATATCAATGTAGGATGGATGGATATATATGAATGGATGTATATTTTCTGAAATTCTATAATGAAAGAGTTAGTTTTATTTTGATAATTAATGATTTAAGTTGGACTTATAAAATTTAGTTTATAATTAGTTTCCATCAAATCCAAGAATATATATAACTATATATAGGTGACCTGGCGGTCTAGGGGTAGGTGTCAGACTTCTATTCTGGCGGCCGGGGTTCGATCCTCGGTCCCGGCAAAGATTTATCTGATTTTCAAACCCTTCCTTCACCTCTGACAAGACGTCTTGTGAATGTGTGGTTCGGATTCCACGTTAAACTGTAGGTCCTTCATTTCATCTCACAATCACCCTACCATTACACATTAGCGTAAGTGCGTATAACCCGAACGGGTAGTAAGACGCGGTGCTAATAATAATAATAACTATATATATATTTTACTTAGGCTATGCGAATTTTCAAAATGTTAAATCCTAATATGAATCCAATCAAGATACGTATTAAATTCAAAATCTCAAGTCTTAGTGTTTGAAAGATTAGAATTGTATTTAAGATTTCAAATTGTTAGTTGTTGGATTTGGGCAAGAGGTAGGATGTTGGGAAATGGTTGATTTTACAAAAATCAAGATCAAGGACCAGTTAAAATAAAAGTTTAGCTCTAGCTTGCACTCAATTTCCTAAATATCCCTGTATAAAAAGTTATATCGTGACCACATCAACCTATAATTGGACTTGTTTCCAAGTCATAGACGGTGACGTCAGGGATACATCTATCAATGCCTGGCTAATAGTTTAAATATAATTATATTATATCTCCGTCTATAAAGAATAATTGCACAGGGAAATAAGAAATCCTTACCTTAACTAAGCAACACAGAAATTAATTTAATGTTGAATATGTTTTACTAGTTTGTACAGGCTTAATAAAAAAATATGTTTCAAAGGTCTGTTCTTCTCAAAATAACAATATGGCGTTCATATGTATGTTTTTCCTTTGAAAAGCGCAGTATCCCAGTACAGAAAGCTAAAGATAGAGGACAGGGCGCATTGGCGGTCTAATCTCACTGACAAAAGGAATGGACCTGTTGTGAGACAGAACACCAAACAATAATAATAATAATAATTACATGATATCGCAAATATATTTTTCTTTCAAATTTTGTACTATTGAATATTCTACGTTATCTCTATTCATATTTAATACAAACGCGAAAGTCTACTAGCTGATAAATAAGAATATCGACCAAATTATCAAATGTATTGCTCTTGCGATAGACTAACTAGACTGCTGGTGACGAGGAGATCTAAGTCTGATGTAATGAGAGTGGTTTTTACTAAGTATTTTAAAATTCTTCTTCCACTCAAATGTGGATATACGTCTTCTAATTTTAACCTACTTATCCCGAACACATTAGCTTAAGTACTACACAGTGGTACTAAAAAAAAAGGAATCAAGAATTTACTTAATGCAAGGAATACAAAAAATATTTTTCTGGAAAAGTACTTTGATAATTTTTATCTAATTTATATATAGAAATCTATAATAATATATAGCAATAATAATTCATAGGCGAGACTCGGTTTTAAAACGCACATAGCTATATTTATAAAATATTTTTGTTTAATTTTTGATTTTTTTTTTAACTCGACCATGTATTTAGCAATGAGATCCACCCTAGCAATCGAAACACATTAAATTCCAATTTAAGATTTATTTATTTAAACAACTAATACAAACCCGCCTCGGTGGCGTAGTTGGCTAACGCGCTAGTCGTGTTGAGCTCAACCACTGAGGACGGGGAGATCGAGGTTCGTATCTCGGTCGGGTGTACTGAGGGTAATTTTTCCAAAATGCTTTTCCACTCGCCTTCCACGCAAATGCGGGTAAACGTGCTCTAAGTATAACCTTCCTAATCCCTTAAACCATTAGCGTAATTAGTTCATAAGCGTACTATCCGAACGGGTAGTATGATATGTTGCTGAAAATAATAAAAAAATAAATAGTAAAAAGTTTATGTTTTGCGTTTTGTAAATATTTTTTATGAATCTCGTCTTACAACCTATCCGAGCTATCAGCATATTTACTCTAATGGGTAGGCATAAGTAGTTTAGAACTTAGAGTAAATTTACCTGCATTTGTATGGAGGGAGAGTGGAAAATCATTAAGGAAAAATTTATATATTCCCAGCTGGGTTTAAAACTCTGACTAGACTAGACCAGGTTGACTCCTCTGCCATCTTGCCCACCGATGTAGGTTTTATATAATAAATTTGTTGATCTATAAACTAATTAAATACTTTTTTTCTTCCAAATAGTGTCTTACTTCTATATACACTAGTTTTTATAACAAATTTTATTTTCCAAATGTGCTAATAATTTAACAATATTTCTAAGAATAGATATGGCAGATAATTTCCTATTATGTATTCTAAATTATTTTAATGGAATCAAAGGTTACTAAAAATTAATTAATAACAAGATTTAGACACAACTTAGACAATTTAGACTAATTACTAAGGAAGTAAAATCTTGTAAAAATTCCACACCACTCATATCTTATACAATCATAGAAGATCATATAACTTCTATTGGAAAAAGTTTAGTAACTGTTGCTAAAATTGATATTAATTAAATTAAACCACGTAATATATATTACTAACATATTCAAAAACCAAGATAAAATCAACATATGATAGAAATTTATTCTAAGTATGATGGATAAGTACTTTTTTTTTTTTTAAAAAACAATATTTACTGTCTTGCGTTAAATTTATTTTAAATACATATAAATAGCCGATGGATTTTACTAAATTAAACATATAACTTATTTATTTAAAATGAGGACATATTAGCCTTTTAATAACTAAAATTAATAAAAATGTAATACATTCTTTTATTTTTGAACACAAATAATAATTTCTAATGGGTTTTTATTCTTGATAAAAATTGAATAGAAGTTAAAATATTGATAATTTGCAAAAGAATCATAATATTTTATCATAATGTATTTATTTGATGTAAATATCGTTAAATCAGCAATAAAGTTTTAAAGAAGTCTATAAGCTTATAAAAATCAATATTTATATATAAAAAGTTTATACTTGTTAAAACTAAGATTTGGCAAGACTTCGTCTTTTAAAAAATAAATTAAATGATCTAGTATGTAATTAGGTTTTATCGTTTAATATGTGCTAATAATATATAATCACACATAATAAAGTACTAGAAATATTCAATCAAATGTAATAATTTCTTTAGAAGAATAATAATTAAGTAACATTAATGTTTTCTTGGAATTTATAAATTTACTTTCAAGTCAACAGTTATAGTTTTGCAAATTGAGAATAATAGCTATTTAACTAAATGCCGTTACAGCAGAATTAAATGTGCAAGCATTATTTTATTTAAGTAATTTTTTTAATATATCTCCTAAACAGAGTTTAAAAAAATATGGTTGTCAACTTTTAATTCATTAAAATATATAAAAACGTTCAAAGATAGCTTCAACAAAGCACTTTAAAAACATATTTGTCAATTTTTAATTTATAAAAACACACCGACACTCAAATATAACTCTGGTAAAGAATTTTAAAAACAAGTTGGTCAACTTGTTACTAATCAAAAAAACATTTAAAAAAAGCTCAAAGTAATTTCTTACAAAGCGTTTTAAGAACATATTTATTAATATTTGACTCATCAAAACACTTCCAAACAAAAGATCAAATCTTTTTCGAGAAAACTGAAATAGTGTTTATAGACTAGTTCCATGAACTTCCAGGAGTGAGAAAATTATCAGAATAATTTGGTGAAAAAATGGACAGCTTAAGCTAAGCGGCGCTTGACAGGACATACTTCTTGGAACGGTAAGCATTCAAACAGTCTTCGCGAAAGACTGCAGAAAGAAACTAAAGCAAATGAATCGAAAACATATTCGGATAGTCCTAGGTTTCAGACGAGAACTCCTCTAAAGAAATCAAATCAAGAAGTGAAGCGGGCTTACCGGAATAAGACGGACGCAGCGACCGGAAGTCAGCAAGAGGTCAACGTCAGCCTCCATGATGGTCTTTCCACCAACACCTGGAGGAGGAGTAAGGAAGCGGTAAGGATGTTTGTCACCCCCACTGTTTCACCTGAAGGGTCCGATGATATACCTCTTTGAGAAAGGGTGTAAGGATGAAAAGGTTTGTAAGAAAGGGGGGAGAGGGGTGGAGGAAAGCGAGGAACTCCAAAGTCTTCCTTCTGGCAGAAGATCGTGGGTACGACTGCAGCCGAGATTCCTCGGGCATGCGGCCAAAATCCCGGGGTCGATCAGGGGGGGTGAGGTGGAGTGTTGCGAGAGGGGTTTAGTAGGAGAGAAAGATAGAGCGAGAGAAAGGGGTGGAAAGAGTAAGAGAGGGGGTGGAAAGGACTCTATGGGGAAGGGTAAAAAGGGGTGAGGGAGAGGGGTTCAAATGGTTCCACTGCAGCTTTTCTATGACGTCACGGCAACCCTCTCTCTGTTCTGCAACGGTGGCAGCCACCAAAACTGAAATGTTAGAGGAGGCTAGGGGGTTGAGGGGGTGGAAAGGGATGGTGAAGCGCCGAGCATCGGGACGACAAAATGGCGCACACAGTAGAGTAAAAAAAAACTTTTTTTTTTCGGGGGTGAAGGGGATGAAGGTGGAGTTGTTTTTTTCTCCGGATCGTTAGAGGAACCAGAAGGGGTCGATCTTCTCCCTCCTCGTTCCTTCATTTCACTTCTGTTCCTGTCGTTGTTATAGTTCTCCCTATAATTTTATTTTATTGCAATGACTTCACGTTTGGGAGTTTTTGTTGGAAAACATGTTGTTACCCTTGAGAATGTAACTGTATATATAGGCACCGACCTATGTCCTCCTGACCGTTGCCCTTACGGTGGAGTTGTAGGAAACGCGAGAAAAGGCCAGTGTGTTTGTGATTTTTAGACCAAAACTTAAAAAAAAAAACCTGTACAAACATCGAGTTTAAATTTCTTCATAGGGTGCTATCAACAGAGTTGTTGAATATATGTCATGAGCATAGCGGCATTAGATGACAACCTATTTAAATTAAGAGAAAAATTTGTAATTGAACTCCAGGACACCCTTGACAAATATTCAACAACTTTTGAGGTCACCAAATGAAGAAAACTAAAGTTTGGTTATACTGGAGAAATATTGAATTTATTTTGAGTAAATGAACGTTATGCTACAAAAACTGAAAACCAATTATCTGTTCTCGCCTCCCCTACATCCTCACCTCAATAGGAAATAATTGAAACACCATTTCACCGATAAATTTATAAATATATTAAAAAAGGTATTTGGTCCTTTAAATATCATCCGCATGTCCTCAATAGCTCTAGCCGAAATTCACACTAGTTAATAAAAAACCATAGGGAGATAAATGCATCATCGTAAGTTTAAAGCGAGGACGTAAAACCATTTATGGAACCACCCAAACCAAATGCACTAAATCAGGATCAAAACGTTAATTCCCAGGTTAGATTCAATATTCATGCTATGTGGTTGTGGTTCATATGAAGGATCAACATACAGCCTAAACCACTGATCAAAGGCGTTCGTCTCGTCTTGTTGGGTTTGGTGGTGACGGGAAAGTAAATTATCTAATCCAATCCATGTAATGGTTATTTTACCTAAACGGTTTCCCAGATCTCCCTCTACTTCAAATGCAATTACACGATTCCTCCTAGCGTGACCTTTCTCATTGGTGTAAATATGAAGATTCTCCTGACGGGCTGTAATAAATAGAATATGAACAACTTTCAAGTAGGCCTACACTATATCCAGCAAACACTCGCTGGTCTGTTCACTCCATCCAACAAACATTCGCTGGTCTGTTCAGTCCATCCAACAAACACTCGCTGGTCTGTTCACTCCATCCAACAAACATTCGCTGGTCTGTTCACTCCATCCACCTAACACTTGCTGGTTTGTTCACTCTATCAAACCAACATTTTCTCTATTTTAGCTCTATTCAACCAATACTTTTTAATATTTTCTGTATAAATATTTACCCACGCCTAGGTGCAAGTTGTCGCCAATAAATGCTACAGATTAATAAACAGCATTCTGTTTATAGATGTTAAGATTGACACCAGCTGTCAAAAGCCTCTTGAAATGACGAAATAATACATGAAATTAGATTTAATGTAACTTATAACATTAAGGAAAATCGTTAATCTCTTTTGTAGTTCATGTTCACTTAAATAATTGATGAAAAGGAAATTATTCAGAGGAAACATTTAATTGTTTGTTTTTGTGCATAGATATTAGAGGTGATAAAATGATTTTATTGATGAATGATAAAGCCAAATTCATTCTCTTCCACATGATCAAAAATGAAGATTTTCAAAAGAAGGTGTTTTGATTTAAATTGGAATTGATATAAAAACGTATAACATGTTGTTAAGTGTTTGTATGGTGTCTAATGGTTTTAAATAACAAATTCTCATCACGAAAAAACTTGTGCAAAATATATTTCTAATGTTCTGAGTATTTGGACGTAAAATAGACCGTTTTGAGAATATTTGGTGGTAAAATTTAATATGAAGTTGTAAAGAACTTGCCTTGCCTTTATTATTTGAGAATGAGAGGGGGGAAGAGTCTTTAAAAAAATTAGTTAAAAATAAACAAAATTGTGTCAAAATATAAGATGGAGGTAAAATAAATTTAGACAATAGCCCAACCGCATTGAAAAAATTAAATATATAGAAGTTTTACTAAAATAGAGTAGACAGTAAAAAACAAAGAAAACTCTTGAAAAATTTGATAATTTGTTTTAAAAAGAGTTTAAGTTTCTTTGATATTTTTGAAGTAGTGATATGCCTTTTAACTATCATGTGAAGGAGCAATAGATAATTATATCATTTTAAGATTATTAACCTTCATATACCTACATTGTCCTGGAATCAATTTCAAGGTCTTTAAGATGATTAATTAATGTATTCAGAAGTAGGACAGTTAAAAAAGGTACCGTTTAGTTGGGTCAAGTAACTACTTTGATTCATGTAAGGTGGTGAAGGGAGGACTTTTATGAAATGATAATGGGAAATCGATGCAGGGTAATTGAGCTTGATCAATAATATATATTGAGTTGAAAGACTTAAGTACATACATACACACATATAGATCAAATCGTATTCCTTGTAATAATATACAGACGTTCAACATAAGTTCACCGGTCTCGGTGGCGTAGTTGGCTAACGCGCTAGATTCGTGTTGAGCTAGACTGCCGAGGACGGGGAGATTGAGTTTTTAATCTTGGTCGGGTGAACTGGGATGGATTTTCCCAAATGGTTTTCCACTCCACCTACACGCAAATGCGGGCTCTAAATTCAATCCTCCCAATTCCTAATCTATTAGCGTAATTAGTACTTAAGCGTAAAATCCGAAGTACTTAAGCGTATAATCCGAACGGGTAGTAAGACGCGGTGCTAAATAAAAAAAAGCAGAAGTTGAAATATTATAAAAATACACTGTGTAAAATAATAATTCCAAAAACCTCTCAGGGAAACCCTATGAAAACCCTAGATACCAAGTTTTATCCCAATCGGTAAAATGGTTTAGGCTCTAGTGGGAGGTACAGACAGATGGAAATTCAAAAACCACTTTATCGGATTCGGGGGGTCATGAAACGTCGGAGATTCACCAAAATCTTGAGTTAGATTTTTTTGACGATCAAAATACTTTCTCTACCTGTAAGATAGCGAGAAAGTAAAAGTTATATGGTAAATTTTGACCAAAATATAGTTTATTTAAGAGTAAAATAATTATTTATTATTATAGAAAAACAATTGCTTCATTTTTATTTTTATGTTCTTGAATCAAAACATGTAATATATTTGAATGGTCTTGATTCTACCAAACAAAGTGTTTTTAAAAAGGCTTAATACCATTTTATCTTGAGTGAAAATAATTAGGCTTTAATGTTCACATGATTTTTCAGATATAATATAATATTTTAAAATGAAATAGTAAATCTGGCTTAGGGTAGGTACAATTTGTTGCTTAGATTTGTTTGATATTCCAGCCTTGGTTTTACAGCCTCGTGTGAAGAAGTGAGGAGCTACTTGAAGATAGACGTAGCGACTCTGGTCTATAAAACTGAGATTAACGGCTAGAGGGTTTGTTGTGCTGATCATAATTATGATACCCTATATCTACAAATGTTGATACTTTATTCACCAACAGACGGTGAGCGCTCGGTCCATATATATCCCAATTCGGACTGACGCCATGGGATATTTTTTACAGGATGGTTAGTAAAAACACTTATTAAAAAGAAATCTTATTTAATTAAAGAAATCTCGATTCCAAGTAGCATACGTATTATGGGTAAGGTACATCTTATTATATTTTTAGTACTGACATGAAACACAAGAGCTAACCATCCTCCTTAAAATAACTGCTTATACCCTTAATTGAATAACAGCAGTAATTTTATACAGGTCTTGAATTGTGTTTTAAAGATATTGGGATTATTTATCTACTCAATAGATTGCAGTCATTTTTAATCGGTATACATTTCAATCTTCATTATTGCATTAGTACTTGTCATTATAGCTGTGTCTGTCAACATCATCATAATCATTAATATTAGCTGAAATATCATTTTTAGATAAAAGAGGTGGAAATTTAGGATTGGATGGAAAGGAACGTGATTAAATAATGTATTTTTACAGAATTAATGCAAAAAAAAACCTTCTAGTCCTAAATAAATCCAATATTTATTCAGTCGAGACGTTTAGTTTAATTTATTTTTACTTATTGTAATATTTGATGAGAAACTTTTTAAAT
This sequence comes from Timema douglasi, assembly GCA_901482245.1. Classification (NCBI taxonomy): domain Eukaryota; kingdom Metazoa; phylum Arthropoda; class Insecta; order Phasmatodea; family Timematidae; genus Timema; species Timema douglasi. The sequence goes on from CABEEJ010000219.1 coordinate 333,946, forward strand.
TAAAATACAAAGTTCTGATCAAATTTAGAGATGAAAAAAATTAAACTGAACGTATTTACTAAAGTGACATTTTACTTATTTCGTTTGAAATTATATTTTATATAAAAACTGTAAATTTTGGACCTTAACTCGCGTTCCCAAATCACACACCTTAACTTTGGTACGATCCATTAGGCTATTTATACTTCAATGATTTTTTATTCTTTTAAATTTAGCACTGCGTCTTACTACCCATCCGGGTTATAAGCCTATGTACTAACTACGCTAATGGGTTAGGGATTAGGAAGGTTTAATTGAGAGGGAGTGCACCTGTTTTTGCGTGGAGGGAGGGTGGAAAACCATTAAAGAAAACCACCTCTAATTCAGCCGACCGAGAATCGAACCTTGATCTCCCCGTCCTGAACAGTCTGGCTCAACATTTCAATTAAATTTAATATATCTTTTGAACTATATTTTATTTCATTTATACATGCTTTTTAAGAGGGGGAGGGGGGGGGGGCGCAAGGGATTCATGCACCCTAGGTGAGACTTAAATTTTCCACCCCATCTATATTCTGGGTAATATAAATAAACCATCACCGCCATCGTCGTGAATGACGCAAAATTATATCAATAATAATAATAGAGTGTATTATTATTATCACTGCGTCTTACTACCCGTTCGGGTTATACGCACTTACACTAATGTGTAATGGTAGGGTGATTGTGAGATGAAATGAAGGACATACAGCTTAACGTGGAATCCGAACCACGGTGGAGGTCTAGCATAGTGTGATTAATACACGTCTTGTCAGAGGTGAAGGAAGGGTTTGGCAATCAGATAAATCTGTGCTTTGACCGAGGATTGAACCCTAGACCCCAACACAGAAGTATGACACCTTACCCCTAGACCACCAGGTCACCAATAGGGTGTAAAAATACTTGACAGAAAAAGAGATCAAATAAAAAATAGGTGTGAATCTTCCTTCCCCCATAAATCATTGCTTGCAAAATTATTATCCCTTTTTCCCCAGTCTTTTCTCTCAATATTTTCTGAAGATTCTAATTAAATATCAAAGTGATTCGCTGACAAAGTGACCTTGGATGTCATAACACCATAAAGGAGACTGACTATGCAATTAATCAATAATTTTTTTTAAATAAATATATATATATATATATATATATCTTAACATTAAATACAATATAGATGCTATTTCTTTATTTAAAAATAGTTGTTGACTTATTTAATTTATATAATTATTTTATAAGTAAAAAAAAATCATTTTTTTGGAATGCAACCGCTTAGTTAGCCTAACGGATGGGCCCTGCTCTTCAGTCTAAAACACAATTTCAGGGACTCTGCACATATTTCAGCAGAAAATAAAAGATTTCGTTTCGGGGTAAAGCATATTTCAACTGAGATGAATGAACATTTCACTATCTTTATTTTGCAATTTGGTGAATATATTTCTCGAAAAGGACTGTTCGCCACTTGATACCGGCGTTTTATTAAAAGAGTAATATATCTCCAGTCATATTTCAATGGACTGACATCTAGTAGGTGAGGTTTAATGTCTGGAAGATTTTTAAATTTATATTAAATTATTCTATTTTAGTAGGAAAAAAGCCAAAAGGTTAAATTTGAGACTTTTCTATTCTTGAGAATCAACCGGGATATCTGGTCTTACACGTGTAGTCCCACTTTCATAAAAAAAAAGAGGATATTTTAAAAAACACACACAGATAAATAATGGCTAAACTTGATCATAATTAGTTAAATAACTATATTATAAAAGGTTTTGTTATGGCTATCAATAGTGACAAATGCAGATCACATGACTTGACGCATGAATACATTGAATATCAACACACTTGTTGCAGAGCGCTGTAATTACGGGAATTTCCATGGTAGAAAACCACATTTCAATAAAATGACCAATTACACTTGGACACGGGAATCAAACTCGGGACCTTTAGCTTATCGTGCCAATGCTCTACCTCTAATTCGTTTTAATTACAATCATGTATACTTGGCAGCATATAGGTCACCTGATAGATCGCGCTTCTTACGATTCACACACGTCCATCACAGACTCAGACTTAAACTAGAGGTGAAGAATGTTCCTGAATGGCTCAGTGGTAGAGAATAGCCTTGCTAAGCAAAAGGTCCTGGGTTTAATTCCAGTGTTCAGGTGTCACTTTTCAACTAATTAAAATTAAATATGAATACATAGCTCTAGTAGCTTTTCTAGCGGTCAGATTAGGCCCTTCCTAAGAAAATGGACTAGAAGTAAACTAAGCCCCACAGCTTGATACATCTAAGTGCAACGCCATAACGACTATGGAAGGGTTGAGATTAGTTTCATCTCTAAATAAATGTACAATCCCATCTAATAAAAATAAATATGGATAAGTGCAACGCCTTAAGGTGCGGCAGAAGAGAGAGCAAGTATTTTTACAGTTTTTATAGAATTGAAATATTTTGGTCAAAAAATTCCAATTTTATAAAAACTGTAAAAATACTTGCGCTCCCTTCTGCCGCACCTTAACGACTATGGCATGGATGAGGCTGGTCTCATCTATAAATAAATGTACAATCCCATATAATAGAAATAAATATATTTATTTATAAGAAAGCTTATATTTAAGACTATTTTGATGTTTACCTGTTTCAGCAAAAAATTACACTAATGGGAGTAAGGACTGGGAAGGTTGCATTTATAAGAAGTACACTCGCATTTGAGTGGACATACAGCGTAAAAATATTTTAAGAAAAAACACCCTCAATACCACCAATTGAAATTGGAACCCCGAACTCTCTGTCATCGACGGTCCAGTTTATTGCGAGTGTGTCGCCTTAGTCCACTCAGCCATCGGGTTAGCCTAATTAAAGAGGTGTATGAAAATAAAAGTGTTTTTTTCCTTAAAATAAACACTTTTGTCAATATTTTATGTTTATGTTAAACAAAAAGGTCATACTTGTATATTTTAGAACATCTAAATTGATTCAGATATTGTATCTAGTGTTTTTTTATACACAAACACCTCACACACACATGCACTTATGTCTAGTATTAAACCTTTGGACTAGCTTAACTTAAGACCAATACATATGAAATAATTGAACCCCCACAATGGTGACCTAACAATTCCCCCCCCCCCCACCTCCCTTTCCATTACCCCATTAAAATGTTTAACCAAAAACGTCAGTGATTTGTTTGTAAGCTCATAAGCCTATGAATCGTTTTGTCATCATTAATAAATACTCCTGCCAAGTTCTCTTCCCCCTGTATTCTGGCGTTCATACTGAGTGATTAGGCTGCTATTATCTACACGGACGAATGGGTGCACCCCCAAACCACCCCTAACTTCCCGGCAGCAAGCTTTGAACATGCGGTTTATGACGCGAGGCTTTAGTGGCTTTATACTTAAACGGAGTGGGGTGCGGGCTGGCTACAACTTCTGATGAATTGATAAATCATTTATTCTAGTTAATATGGTTGATTCACCGGAGTAATTAAAGACAGGTGGATTCTGGGAAAAGTAGTTTTGCTAATTATGTTGAGTTTGTAAATACCGATTTTGATAGGATAAAAACTTTTTTGGCAGTTAAAATGTTATTAAAAAACCATTTTCATATGTTCAAATGTAAAGTAACGATATGTAAATTGTAGCTTTTATTAGATAGAGTCTGTACTATCAATGCAATACTAAGAAATAATACTAATTGACATTAGAAAAGCGAGGTTTTGATTTGGTTTGACAATTTGGCATTTCATCTGTCTGTATCAATGTTAGAATATTTTGTTTTCCGGGATAGCTATCAAACACGTGGACAAATTTGAACTAAATTTGTCAGGGACATTCTTTGAACTTAGAACAAACAGTGTATACAGGGAGTTTGAAAATTCATCGTCCAAACTGTACGCATAGATTGATTGAACCAAAAATAATACAAAGTCCCTAATCACTTACAACCGGAAAAACTATACTAAAACCATAAAATTGTGTTAAAAGTTTCGTAGTAAAGCACCGGGAGAGCAAAGCTGTGCAAGCATGCGTGTACAACAGGCTGAATAGGAGCTAGGCGTGCGCCACTATACACCTCAACATCTTGGAGCACGGCATCAGAACATACCAAAATTAATAGTAAACAACACGCAAGACCATCTAGAAATGGGAATACGTTCTGAGGGTCATCATTAACGGTCCTATATCACAGTAAGTGCTTCCCATTATCACATGTGTAGGGCCGTGCGCCTAGCTCATATGCAACTTGCTGTACACGCATACTTGCACAGCTTTGCTCTCCCTGTTCTGTACGTCGAACTTTTTAACAGGGTTTAATGGCATTACGCTATCTTTCTCACGTAGGCCATCGTGCCTGTTGGTCGCTAATTGGTCATCTCGCTCCGTACAGACGATACTCGGGTTTGTCGTCAAAAATCTTTTTAACTGCTTGGCTGCTGACGTCAGATATCAGGTGATGGTTGCACAAACCATCCGAAAGAGGGCAGCCATGTCCGCGTGCACTCTTCGCCAGGTATGCAGAAAATCCCCCATCAGATACGTCTAAACCGGGCTGGTCGGAACATCAAGGCAGAGTTTTGAAGTCAGCCAGGTTACTAGGCTGTGCAAGCCAGTTTATTCAGAGGGTACGTAGATGAACAGTTTACACCGTAGAGAGTTGATAGTGAATTATATTGAATGATATTGTTTGTATATTGCTTGAAGTGACATGGAACTACAATAGTGAAGAATACTATTGTAGGTGATTTGAATAAATGTCGACGTTTCTTGGAGTGGGTAGTATGAATCGGACGATAGTCTATGCAGCATCGATTTGGGTGGGGCTTCGATTGTAAAATACAATTCTTGTATTGTTACAATTGTTGGCCGGATGTAAGTGTATATAGATTTTGTACTGCTTTTGGTTCAAGCAAACTATATGTGCAGTTTGGGCGTTGAGTTTCCGAGCCCCCTGTATACACTACGTTTATCCTGAAAGACAGGAGCCTTACCTTGACGGACTACAATATGGCCCTAACTCATAAGCCACGTCATAATAAGCAATGTAAGATAAGATTGCTACCTTACTAAGTACACGTAATGGTACATGTTTTTTTAAAATCTGGGTATACATTTCAATATGGTGGCCATTCAAAACGTTTTTAGTTTAATAGCTCACATCAAGTGATTTGAATTTAAAATTCCAAGCAATCGATTTTTATTTTTAAATGACATAGACTATGAAACTAACGTCTTAAATCACGTAACCAATATTTATTATCTATGAATATACTATTATGTACTATTGAATATTTTATTAATTTGTTTTCTGTCCTACGATAAACTAGGATAAATATCGACTTCAAATTCAAAAAGGAATTAAAGGATATATTTCAACTTGAAATACAAAAATAAATTTTAAGACCTTGGTAACGATAATAACATGATTTACCTAGCATTATTTTAATGGAATGATCCAGGTTTGTTGTTCACATAAATACAATAACATGTTATTAATGTTGAGCTCGACTGCCGAGGACGGGGAGATCGAGGTTCGAATCTCGGTTGGGTGAACTGGGGGGAGTTTCCTAAATGGTTTTCCACTATCCCTNGGTTCCTAAACGGTTTTCCACTCTCCCTCCATGCAAATACTGGTTCACTTCCTCTAAAATTCCATTTTCCCAATTCTTAATCCATTATCGTAATTAGTACTTAAGTATATAACCCGAACGGGTAGTAAGAAGCGGTGCTAAATAAAATAAATATTAAGGTTGAGTTTTTTCTTCTGAAAGGCCCTTTATAGACAAATTGGACTGTATTAGTGCGAGTGCCCGGCCCTACTATCCTAGTTTGTAAATACAGTAGTTTACCGACACAATCCAATGTTTATAAAGCACGTGTAGAACAAAACCGCCGCCGTGGGAAAGGTCGCTATTCGTAACCACACGTTACTAACAACGATAACTATATGTGACCCACATGTTCTCGGTCCCAGCCCGGCTATTTCAAGGTTGGTGCACTCTATTCAAATGAATGATCGCGTACACAGATGACACCTACACGAGCGTGTTGCGTGAGGCGTATTTTTTTTAGAACAATGACGTCACAGCTATTATCTATCCTGGGGACATTTAAAACGTATTCCGTACACACCGAGGAACACAACGAATTGGATTCAGCGATTTACATTTTCACGTGAACATAAATTGCACTGATCATGTGTCAGTACATATATGTATGTCTGTATATTTATATATATATGTGTGTGTGTGTGTGTGTGTGTGTGTAGAAACGACTCTGGGCATTATCGGATTAACATTATACGACCAATATACATTATCCACTCCCTCCCCTATCAACCCCCCCCTCCCCCCCGCCTATTTTTCTCTCCATATTCCATGAATGATGGCAAGTTGAGTTTTTGTTCATTTAAAACTTTGGTAAAAAAAAATACATATTGAGGGTTGAGGAGGGGAGGGGAGAGGGAAAGAAAGTGGAAATTGGAAATATGAATACACACAAAAACAAATGTAGTATTTACTGGCTGAGGGAAGGGTAGAGAATAGGGGGTGATAAAATTGAGAGAGAAGCTTTAAAGAGATAAATGTTTATAAATCATAATTTTGTTTTGTTTGTTTATTAAAAATTGTGTTCACAGAAGATATGAAGTTAGTAGTGGCCAATAAAAAATTGATACCACGTTTAATGGTTTATGTGTCGAGTGACTACGCGTTTAAAATGGTGCCACCAAAGTTTTTTTTTTTTTTAAATTTCCTTTTCACCTCATACGTTTTAACACAAAAGGGTTATTTAAAGAACTGAAGCTATGGTACATAAATGAGGAGAGTAGATGTTAGATTGTGGAACTAAGTTATCATGGACAAAAACTGGAGAAAATCACATTGATATATCATATATTTAAAACTACCCTTAATATATCCAGCCAAGATTTGAACCTCAAATTCTCAGTGATTGGCAACCGAATCTAATGTGAGCCTAACTTCTTGAAACGATCACGATTTTGTCTAATGAAAGGAGGCCATAAAAAGTGGTATTGGTTCGACACCGGGTTTACCCTATTTTTATGAGTTTTTTTAGCACCGCGTCATACTACCCGTTTGGCCTGTAAACCCGTGTACTAATTAAACTAAGGTGCTAGCAATGAGTAAGGTTGAATTTATAAGAAGTGTAAACTCATTTGCGTGGAGGAAGAAGGGAAAACTGTTTAATAAAAACCCTTAACTACACCCGACTGTGATTGAACTCATATTTACACGTCATTGGCAGTCAAACATATTGCGAGCGTGACACCTTAGCTCACGCGGCCACAGAAGCGATTTTTATTTTATCAGATTATTCTATTCTTACAGCCGAGCAGGATTCTCCCCATCAACGGCAGTCCAGTTTATTTCTCGAGACCCGCCTCAGTGGCATAGTTAGCTAATGCGCTAGTTTCGTGTTGAGCTGGACTGCTGAGGACGGGGAGATCAAGGTTCAAATCTCGCTTGGGTGAACTGGGGGTGGTTTTCCTAAATATTGTTTCACTCTCCTTCCACTCAAATGCGGGTTCGCTCCCTCTATATTCAACCTTTCCAATTCCTAGCCCATTAGCGTAAATAGCACTTAAGCGTATAACTCGAACGGGTAGTAAGACGACGAAGCTATAAGTATTATTTCGCGAGAGTGACGCCTTAGACCGTATGACCACAGATGAGGGTTTCTCCCAACGTCAATCCAAGTTACGAAAAGCCTGAACGGATACTGAAACTTATAGCACCAAGCAACACCCTTATTTTTTTATTTCTTTAAAAAAACTGAATATGCACTTACTGAAGTGATTAATTATATTAGCAACACGAATTACAAACAAACATAAATTTAAATCAAATAAAAAACCAGCCCCCAGGCCTTTAATTCCCCACTGTGAAAGAATAAAGCCCAATTTCGCTAACGATACAATTTTAGTCAATATCAGGAACTGACCCCCGGACCGTTGACTCTGTAGGCAGACACGCTACCGACTGAGCTGAGGTGTTGAACCTCCACTCTTATTAAAATAAATGAACGACCCCCTGGATGATTGGTTACCCGGTTTCTAATCCAGATGTTTGCATGTGTACAGACAATATAAACTGGATCAATCTAATAACACCGCGCCAAATGTTTCAAAAACGGGGTGGCCTTCATCGGTTCGGGGGGCGGTAGGGAGGTCCTTAATGAAAACACATCACGGCTATAAAAATAGATGATGCATAGACTAAAAGGAGGAGAGAGGTTGTTTTAGCTGGGGGGG
>CABEEJ010000219.1:342414-360562 GCA_901482245.1 Timema douglasi
AAAAAAAAAAAAAAAAAAATCTGCTCAGCATATGAATTATTAACACTTTTTTTTAGCCCCGTGTCTTACTGCCTGTTCGATTTGTACATATATATACATACTTTTTACGCTAATGTAATAAAAACGAGAAAAGGTGGAATTTGAAAGGAGTGTACCCACATTTAGTTCACAGAGAGTGTGAAACAATTTTTGAACAAAACACCCTTATATCACCCGACCGGGATTTGAAACCACGAGCTCTCCGTCGCGTCGTCGGCAGTCCAGTTTATTTCAAGAGTGACGCCCTAGAACATGCGGCCACCGAATACGTCTAAATGGACACGTGGAACAATCTTTGAGCTCGTTTAGCTTACATTAGTTTAATTTGATAATGACGGGGAGGTAAAGGTTAGAATCTTAGCTGGATTTACCAAGTGAGTTTCTTTTTCCCTAAATGGTTTCCAACAGTCTAGTTCTCCACTCAAATGCAAATACATTTATTCTAAATTCAACCTAACTCAACCCTAACTCATAAGTGTAATTAAATGCGGATAGTCCAAACGAGCTATAATGTATTATTTAAAATATTATTATTATTATTAGCTATTAGCACCGCGTCTTACTACCCGTTCGGGCTATACGCACTTACGCTAATGTGTAATGGTGGGGTGATTGTGAGATGAAATGGAGGACCTACAGTTTAACGTGGGATCCGAACCACGGTGGAGGCCTGGCATTCCACACATTCTCAAGTTGTGATTAATACACGTCTTGTCAGATGTAAAGGAAGGGTTTAGTAATCAGATAAATCTTTGCCGCGACCGAGGATTGAACCCCGGCCGCCAGCACAGAAGTCTGACACCTTAACCCTAGACCACCAGGTCACCTTATTTAAAATAAAATTGTGTAAGTATACGAAGCGGTGTTAGAGGATACTAACCCACATTTGCTTTTCAAAAATCACATTGAACACCTCAGTGAAGAAAATCACCCCTAAGTTAACTGAGTGTGATTCAAATCAAGTTAAATCATAACCTCTGGGAGTCAGGAATCAGGAACACCTACCAGTCATTAATCCCATCTATGTTTTGTGAGTAGAAATAATATTTGTTTTAATATAGGTATAGCCTCTTAAGAGAATAAATTGTAACAGTTTTTACATAGTCTAACATTTATTATTATAACGATTTGTTTTAATATGTAATATAATAACATTGTAAATATTATTACTAAAATTAAGAAAATAAAATTTTAAAAGGAAACAATTAACCAGCTGATGTTTTGGGTGTAGCTTAATTTATGGTATAAGAATTAAGTAGGACTGGTAACTAATTACCAACATGCTCATTAAAAAAAACATTATTATTTGTTTGGGACACCTGAGTATTCACCCTAATGTGGTAGGGTTGAGTAGGGTTAAATTTATAGGAAGTGTACCCTCGTTTTCGTAAAGTGAGCATGGGTAAACCATTAAGGGAAAAATTCATCTCATTTGACCTACACCCAGAAGGATTTATAACCTTGACCTCTATGTAATCCACTCTAAAGACAAGTCGAGACTGAGAGTTTTGTCTAATTGACCATTGTTGCAACAAACAAATATTTAACTTGTTCTTTATAATACCAATTTTTTATAGGAATACGACACAAATAATTTAAACTAGACAAAGTGAGCCTACAAATGAATGTTTGTTTGTAAGGTTTTATTTTTTTATCTTAAACATCTAAATATAAAACATGTATAATTCACGAGAAACATAGAGGGACACACATTAACACCAGCCCCGAAGTGCTCTCGAAAACGGACACGACATAGGGATACGTACGATCACAACATGAAAGCAAATGAATGTCTAGTAGTTTTATGTTAGGGGAAAACCTATGAAATGTTACTATCATATTATTATTTCATAAGTATCTATGACTGACTCTGTGGTTTAGTAGTCAGAGTTCCTGACTATAGATCCAGAAGTCCTGGGTTCAATCCCCGATGCTTCCAGATTTTCTGTGAAGCAGTGGGTTTGGAACGGGGTCAACTGGACTGTGGACAAACGAAGAGCTACTGTCTATCAAAATTAGATTAACGGCTGACGGGTTCATTGTGTTGATCACATGACACCCTCTATCTGCATAAGTTGACACTATACAGCCCAATTTTATAGGAAGGGCCATATTTGACAGCTATAAAGGTTCGTATATCTACTTTCATGCATCCATACGTCAAGTCATGTAATCTATAAGTAACTGTCACTTTTGTTAGATCTTATTAATACCTATAATATAATATCAATGTTTGGCACAAAAAAGTATATTTCTTTCTAAAAGGTTATTTCTATTAAAATCTACCCGCCTCGGTGGTGTAGTTGGCTAACGTGCTTGTCGTGTTGAGCTCGACTGCTGAGGACGGGGAGATCGAGGTTCGAATCTCGGTCGAGTGAACTGGGGGTAGTTTTTCCTAAAATGGTTTTCCACTCTCCCTCCACGCAAATGCGGGTTCACTTCCTCTAATTAAACCTTTCCAATTCCTAATCCATTAGAGTAATTAGTACTTAAAGCGTATAACCCGAACGGGTAGTAAGACGCGGTGCTAAATATTATTATTATCTATTAAAATTGTATTGCAGCTCTATTTGGTGATCTCTGACCACTAAGCCATTCGCTGAAGAGACATTATGCCCCCATTGTGTTTGTTTTGCAGTCGACACAATAGAACGCGATGTAATGTCCGGCAGCTGACACGAGCACTAAGATGATTACACCCTCCCCCCCCCCTCTCGCTCACCAACCCTAGCCCGCTAATTAACTCTTTCTCTCTCTCTCACACTTGATTAAGATACGAGTCGTTTCAAAGGTCGCGCGCGTGTCACGTCTCATTTGTCCGTACGCACGGCCTAGCGTGTCGGATCTTACACTGACCTACCCCAAGTCGGCGGTGGGAGATCTTTCAGTATTTGCACTCGAATAACGCAATATAACACACGTTCGGAGGCCGAACGGTCTAAAAGGCGTCATTCCCGTGTTGGACTGGCATGCCGATGACGAGGAGATTGAAGTTCGAATCCTGGTCGGATGTACTGAGAGTGGTTTTTTTCTAAATGGTTTTTCACTCTACCTCTACGAAAATTTAGGCACGTGTTCTCTAAATCTATCCTTTCTCGTCCTTAAGACATTAGCAATCCAAGTGGATAGTAAGACGCGGTAGTAAAAAATGCATTCATGTGTTTTTGTGTGATTTTATCCTTGTAACAAATTATTATTATTATTATTATTATTATTATTAGCACCACGTCTTACTACCCATTCGGGTTATACGCACTTACGCTAATGTGTAATGGAAGGGTGATTGTGAGATGAAATGGAGGACCTACAGTTTAACGTGGGATCCGAACCACGGTGGAGGCCTGGCATTCCCCACATTCACAAGATGTCTTGTCAGAGGTGAAGGAAGGGTTTGGTAATCAGATAAATCTGTGCCGGTACCGAGGATTGAACCCCGGCCGCCAGCACAGAAGTCTGGCATCTTACCCCTAGAACGCCAGGTCACCTGTGTACCAAAATAGAACCATTCCTTCTATTAGGATTGTATGTAGGTAGATCTACGTGAGATTGCTAATTATTAAAAAAATGAACCATCTATTTACTATTACTACCACTTCTTTTATCAAATACTGTTATAATATTGTGATAATTGGTGAAACAGTGTAGGATAATCCACTTTTGCTCATATTACTAATATTTTTATTTTATCACCTCGTCTTATTACCTGTTCTGGTTATGCTAATGAGACTTACTCTAATATGGTAGGGATGAGGAAAAAATAAATTAATAGGTAATAAACCCACATTTGCGTGGAAGGAAAGCGGAAAACCATTAAGGAAAAACCACCCTAAGTAGACCCGACTGGGATTAGAACCCTGATCACCCCGTTACTAGCAGGTCAGTCTAGCACGAAAGTGATACCTCAGAGTCCAAGGGTCTTCAACATTTTTTTATGTACAAGGACCAACATTTTTATCTCTTGTTAGCTCGCGAGCCGCAATACTCTATCAATAATATTAAGATTGAATAAATAATCCTATTAAAATATTGGTTTATGCTCATTCTTATACACTTATACTCATACTAGGTACTTATTAGGATTTATCGTGAAGTGTGTTCTCTTTTTGTTTTGTTTTTTTTCCTATTTTTTGGATTTTTCATATCAGGAGGTAGCATGATTTGTCTTGTCTACAAGAGTTGGCATTTGCTGGTCCAAAGTAGGCCCTACATTATTTTTGATCAAAACGCAATATTTTTCTTCGTGCAAAAAGCAAAAATTATTTATAAACTTACAAAAAATACGCAAATAAAATACGTATTTTTTTAATTAGTTGATTGTGTAAAATACATACTGTCTGTATTTGTCATTTTTTCTCCTGAAATAATTTTACATTTTTCATGATCCAGCCACAAAAAAAAATTACCATGGGCCGTAAGTGGGCTGCGGGCTTCGCGTTGAATACCCTAGCCTTAAACCGTTTGGCTATTGAAACGGGTACTACAGCATGTACCAAGGCCGTAGCCAGACAATTTCAGGGGGGTTTTATGGGAACATCCTCTAATTGCCGGAGGCCAGAAAAAATTCTAGATGATAAACAATTCTAAAATCTATCTGTAGTGTTTTTTTTTATGGAAAAATTCTAAATATTAAACACCTCTATAAGCTCTCCGAAGTACTTTTTAATTTTAATATTGTTTGAACCATAAATAAAATTATATATATTTGGTTCATTAAGTTGGTGGGGACGGAGGTTGAACCCCCCCCCCTTCCCCCCCAACTAAGCCCTTGGCACGTATCCCTGTAATTCATTTTCCAACCAGTCTGTTTCTGACGTATTTTCTTTTATTGTCTCCTAGGTATATAATTATAAACTATTTCACCAGAGCAGTGCTTTAAAACTGAGCTTATGATCTAATTTACTAAGTAATAATACCAATTTAAACTAACGATTATTGGAAATGTTCAGTAATAGGTTTTAAAAAACAAATGATGGTAAATTAGGTATACATTAAAAGTGAACCTCTTTTCCCACTACCTTCTATAATGCCTCCTCCCCTCCGACCCCCCTACCCTCACATTAAGCTCCAGGCAAAAGTAATAAATACTGAACCTCGACAAATAAAATGACATTTGAAACGTCCATGCTATTGTTTCAAAAGAACACACGATAACAAATAATTCATATTTCGTTTAGTATATGAGCAATGACAGAAGTTTTTGACATCACGGTATTCTCTCTCTTTCATAAAGTATTTATGTTCCTCCACGTGGAAAGCAATAAATAAATAAAAAAGGATATAATCTATGAAGGCATTCAGTCGAGTAAATCAAATCGTAAGCAGACAGTCAGTCATCCATCTTTCCAAAGTATTGCTACCTGATTGTCTGTCAGAGTCATTATTAATTTTTGTACAGATGTATGTGGGTCTTATACATTATGTAGTCGGTAGTATAATGTCATTTCTATTAATTAAGTGTAGCTTTTTATAGTTTTAAATAAATTTTTAAAAGCCCAAATTTTTAGGCACCCGGAAAAACGTGTATATCTCTTTCTGTCTGGTTTGAAGTAGTAAGGTGCCCGGGGTTTGAATTCCGATCAGATTTACTGAGCTTTTATTTTGCTAAATGATTTCTCACAGTACTTCTATGCAAATGTGAGTACACCTTTTTATATCATTGTTTCTAAAACTGTGGTACGCGTTCTCCCAGAGGTACACAAATGATTTTAGGGGATACACGAATGATTTCAGATACATACAAAGGGTGTAAGGGGCTACACTAAGGGCTTCAGGAGATACATGAATGATTTCAGGGGGTACACGGGGTGTTTAAGGGGAAACACAAATGATTTCAGGGAGTACACGAATGATTTCAGGGAGTACACGAATGATTTCAAGGAGTACACGAAGGATTAAAGAGGGTGCATGACCTATCGCTTTAATAACCACAAAATATATTTCGATAGTAGTGAGTCTGACAACAAAAAACCACTAATTTTGACGTGATGTCATAGACTTTTATCAACCTTTATTTCCCTATGTACGGCTTTATTAAAATTTGGAACGACTGTTTAGGATTTACAAAAATAACAGCTATACCCTATTTTTTTCCTTCTTTTATGAAGAGCTGGAAGGGGTATATAGGTTGGGTCATGGCCCCGAAAGGGGTACACAAATTGTGAAAGTTTGGGAAACACAGTTTTTGATCATTGATATAAAATGTAAATAGCCCAGATGAATGAAGAAGCAAAATAAACAGTCTTAGTCTAGGTCTAATGAATAAATCTGTTTAAGGTGTAGCTGTAGGAAACGCGAGTTAAGGGAAGTGTTTTTGCATTTTTATATCAAAACTCTTTTTGTCAAAATATTTCGACTATAATTGCTGCAGTAGAAACATGCGAGTTTAGTTTACTTCACACGGTGATATCGACAATTGTTGAATATCTGGTGTCAGCATATTTTAATTTGATGAGAATCTTTTTAAATAAAAATAAAAGTTGTCATTAAATTCCATGACATTCTTAACAGATAGATATTCAACATTACTGTTGATATCACCACGTGAAAAAAAAAATCTCTTATGTTTCTACTGTATAATAGTTTGATTTATTTTGAACAAAAAAAGTTTTGATAGAAAAACCGCAAAAATACTGCCCTTAAATTACGTTCCCTACAATCCCTTCTTAAGGATATTGTCTAACAGTTACATAGTTTCTTTGAAAATGTAATATAAGCATATTTGTCCATCGGAAGTTACTTTAAAACGTTTTGAATTCATGATTATATCTTATTAAGATTAGATGTGTAGAAAAGATATTTACGTATTGATGTAACAGATAAATTAGATTACAAAATAAATTACATATTTTTATATTTAATCAATTTTTTGTTTTATTTTATCTTAATAAAACACTAAAACTAACCATATCGTAAGTCTATGGAAAAAAAAGTCTAGTTTTATTTTGTTTCAAAAGGTAAACGCAGAGCCGGTGAGAAAGTCTAGGTTAATCAATATGTTAGGCCAATGTGAGTTTAAAGAGCCAAATAATGATAACGGTGAAGTTAAACTGTGACAAGTCCAATTTTAACAGGAAAGAACTTTTAGAAAATATAAACATATTATTTGTGGAAAGCATTAATAGACCATTTTACTAATATTGTTTATGTTATTTTATAGCTAATAATGATGTAACTCCAAAATGACAGCTGCATATCACATAATTTGACGTATGCATACATGAAAGTAGATTTAGTAACTTTTCTAGCCGTCAGATAAGGAAGGCCCTTCCTATGAAAAATGAACTGTATATAGGCTTAGTTTATCAACCAAGCCTTAAAATTTACAAGTATACGGGAATAGCAGTGTTTACTTGCATTCAGACACACATCTCTTTGATTTAGTATTGAAGTTGCATTTTGGAAAATGTTGCTATCTTATCTGTCTCGTTCATCATTTCATTATGATAATTAAAATGCAATTTATTAAGGTAAGGCACAGCACTTACCGAGCTTAGGATAGTACTTCTATTAGTGCACGCAAATATTTTCAAAGTGGATAACAAGACTAATGAATAGTAACTACATTTTCTTGGCAAAATCTGGAATCTAACTAGGTTTATATAGACTTGTAGTCTTAAAACTCAGCCAAATGAATGGGTGTTACCTTACTCTACAAATATTTTTAGTACATGGCTGTAAAATTTATCATGGAACTCAAATAAAATGTGATATTAAAAAAAAAAAACTACTAGATATAAGATACATTTCATTTTCTTTTATTTTTATGCTAAAGAAAATATTTTTTGTGTTTCTAATCGATTAAGAGCAAAGACAGCATTTACAGAACAAACAATTGTTAGTTTTTCCACTTACCATTGTAGAGCACGGTGACCCTGGAAGCGTTGGCCGGGTCAGCTGCGTCCGGGGGCGGTGGGCTGGGGGCGGTGGTGCCCGCCGTGGGGCTTGATGGCCCCCAACAACTGCCCGCAGACGGAGGCTGCATCGCTCGCTGGACCACGGTGCCACCCCCACCACAAGAGGGCGCCGGGGACTCTCCCACCACGTCGATCTCCTCGTCATCGTCCTCTCCCTCCTCTTCGATGCTCCCACCCCCGACGCCCCCAACGATGACTTCCGAGTCGTCTTCGAGCGTCTCCGACTCCACGCGGTCTGGCCAAGGGTAAGCCTTCCACTTCTTGGCCATTAGGCACCTTGGCATCGTATTATATTACCCAATGTAGAGTCGTCGTTTTTTTTAATTATCAAGAAAACAAAAATATATATCTTCAATAGTGTTTTTTTCTTTAAAAAAAGACCCGAAAAAAATCACATACAACAAAGTTTATTTTTGTTTTATTTCTCTGTTGAAAAATATATATATATCATATAATATATAGTTTATTTGTTTAGTATCACGTGCGCAATCTACGTCTTCTTTTTCTTCTCAAGGCAAACACTCGTGTCTTTGTGACAAAGTCCTTAATTAAGGTCCCCGGTGACGTCTTATCGCCACGGAAGAGAAGTCCTCTCCGGCGATCAGAGGAATGTCCGGGGTCTGCTTCGCTTTCCTCGTCTTCTGCCCCCTCTCGGTCTGTCGTCATGTGTGTTGAAGCCCTCAAACCCTTACCTCCCGTCGAGGTATGACGGCGTGGTCGCACGACAGAGGACGCCGACGACGCTGGTGTCTTCGGCGCTGGGCGATGCACGTCTGGTGTTCCTCGGACGATGACGGGTGGCCTTCAAAGACGTCGCCGTAGCAGGTGGTGGGGGAAGAGACGATCGCCGACGAAGAAGAAGGTTGCTTCCCGTGTTCTACTCCGACGACGGACATACCCGAGTATTTAAGAAGGAAAGTTTTTTTTTTTTTTTCTGGACGGGCGGATTTTTAATAAATTTTACTTGACGCACAAAAACACTCTTGAGATATTTTCGGTTTAAGAAACTTTCAGTACACAACAATGGTTTGTATTTCTCTCAGTTGTGAAAAAAAAAAGAAAAAAAATAGCACGTGGAGGATTTCAAGCTAATTAAACAAATATTTTTAAAATATTTTTTTGTATTATTGTTAGTGATTTTAGCAAATAGGAGGGTATAAAGTCACACGCAGCACGGAGACAAGATTAGACAAGGTATTTTATTTGAAATATAATTTGTAGTATAAAAATCCCCCCCCCGAAAGAGAAAAAACCTAGCGGAAAACTAAAACCAAACCAACCAACCCCCTCAGCGGCTTTTCTGGATCTAACCAAACCTACACGGTGCCTTTTATATTTTAACCCTCCGTCATCGTGGTGGATGAAGGGCAAAAACTAGTCCTATCGGGGAGGGGAGAGTTTGCAAGCTCCCCCCCACTGAAACTTTCAACCCTCTACTTTCCTCCCCGAGCGAAGGGGAAGGGATGCAACACGCCGCCTGCTAAACCACCCCTCCTGGCCGGCGCGCACGCGCTGTGTAAGACGGATATGGTCAGGGGTGGAGAGGGTGTTGGACGGCTGGGTGCGGGAGGGGGAAGGGGAATGTCGAAGACCCTCCCGAAAAAGGGAAGAGGGCCAGTTCTGTGAGTGGCTCCACCCTCACGGCCCCCCTCTCTTGGACTTAGGGCCCCTCCTACGCTCACCTGATGAAGCGCCCACTTCCCCTCCTAAAACCGTGAACAGTACCGAACACGTGGTTCTGGGATCGACCACGCGGACCTCACTGAGTAGCGTCAATGACTATGACATCCACTGTAATTGAGTAGAATCAATGACTACAATACATTCACGACCTTAATTTACTTGAATGACAGCTCGAAAAGTTACTAGAAATAATCCATAATGTATCCCTACGCAAACAGCTGACATCCGTCACTTTGGATAGCTGTAGGGAAAACATATGGTAATGTATGAATATGATAGTTAACCACAGTAATTGAGGCCAATATTATTTATATATTTATTTGAGGTTCGGCACAAAGTTTATTTATCGTTCTATTCCACTTAAAAGAATAATTATTCACTGAACCTTCACAAAAGGTCTAACGAACAAAGCTTCAAAATGGCGACCAACGAATTTAAACCATGTGTTTGAACATGATGGAAACAAGTTCTTTCCAATGATGCACCCACGCAGTGTATAAACATATTTTATTCAATTACATATTTTGAAATACGATAAAATAATGTATTATATAATAAATAAATGACAAGTATTTTCTCTTTTCCAAGAAAATACGATGCCTGTGTTAAAAGGTATTAATGTATGCACTATATTACACATCATAGATAACATTCCAAAACGAAGAATAATTACTTTCAATTATGTTTAAAAGATTGGATAAAAAGAAATTAGTAAGGGTAATGAAATAGTGTGAGAAAACTTGAGTTTTCGTTATTTTAAATGTAAGATATAATATGTAATTAAAAACCCTAACATATATAACAGAACAGTGATCTTTTACAAGTGTTGGCATTCCAAAACCTAAACATAGTATTTTTGAACTGTCATCCAGGTAAAAACCTACAATGAACAAACTCTATGTTAGTCCAATGTCCACCGAGGGCCACTGTCCCTGAGTAACATCAATGACTATCCTAGTCTTCTAATATCCACCGAGGGCCACTGTCCCTGAGTAACATCAATGACTAATCCTAGTCTTCTAATATCCACCGACAGCCACTGTCCCTGAGTAACATCAATGACTATCCTAGTCTTACACTATCTACCGACAGGCACTGTATCCGAGTAGACCAATTTTGGTGCTTATGTATTGATTTTTTTAAATTTCCCAGGTTTGGCACCGTCAGCAATATAGCTTAATATTATATATTACTATGGAATAGAGTTTATTTTATTTTTGTTTGAAGCTCACCAAATACCAAATCTACCAGTAAGATATTATTTCACAAATATAAAAGACTAACAAACAAATAAAAACAGTCTCTTAAGATGTAATTCAAAGGAACGAATTGTAGTATTTTAATATTCTTACAGTTTTTATGGGGAAAAAAACTTTTCTGGCCAACCTACATGGTAAACAGCATACAACAGTAATTTTTTGTGTATCAGATAATTTGATCAAAAACCTTTTAAATAGGGATAATAAGTAGTAAATTGTGTAAATTTCGCGGTGATCATGATACAAATTTAGGAATTGTTGAGTTACTACCTAGAAAAAAAAATTGTAGGTATTTACTAAAGTTATATTTAATTTAATTTGGACAAAATTCTTTGTCATAAAAATCTAAACAAGCATTTTTTAAATAGCACTTTTATAATTCATCATTCATAATTTTAAAATCTCATTTCTATGAATTTTCTTACAAGAAGATATACACTAAACTTTAGTAAACAACTAAAATAATTTTAGCCCACCACATGGTTGAGTTGTTTATAAGACTTCTTAATACTTGGTAGTCCCTAGTTTGACCCCAGATTCTCGGCCCTAAACGTCTTACTGCCCATCCAGGATATTCGAATATTTCACTAATGTGATAGGTGATTAGGGAGGTAACAAATGTATTGGAGAATAAATAAATTTAATTACAAGGAGGTTAGCAAACTGAAAATAAATGGTAGGTTTACGGTTCACCGCACATACATTCTAGCTCATTTATTTAAGAATGGAGACATTTACTTAAAACTCGTAAGCAATGTTTAATAAAATAATGTACATTGTTACAAAAACATATTGAGAAAAAATGTAACAAAACAGTCAAATATTCATTTCAAGGAAATCAATCTATACATATATACTCGCTTTGCTCCAGTCAGTTTTATTTGCAAGTGGATGTAAACTAATGTAATTCCAGAGCCGTTTTTGATAGGTCTTACCGTTTAGCCACAAGAGACCTCCAAAGAAAAGTCCGCGCCAACTTTAAAGTTGCTCCACAATTTTGAATTTTTTTCGGGGGTTAACATTATTTTTTTTAAATTTTTGGAATTTTCCCGTCAGTTTCAGGCTAGAGGCTAGAAGTTTATCAACTTTAAAGTTTCTAGCTCATCTGGAAGTGGGTAAACATTAATGTCAATGAGTGAGTCAACCATGTGGGTTTATAGTAGTATAATTTCAAATCAAATATTACTAATTTTTATAGACCTATTTTTATAAATTTGCAATGGTAAGCTATTTCATATCCTAAAAAGTTACGGAGGTATCAAAATTGTAGATATCCGTTCATATAAAGTATTTTATATATCCAGAAAATCAGCGCCATTTTGTTTAAAATGTTAAAAAAAAATCCTGGATATGGGTTTGAAAAAATATTTAGAGCATATTTTGAGAAAAACGACAGTTTCCTCTTTTGGCTCTCAACTAAATTACTCTTAGTTTTAGGGTTAGATAGATAATTCCAAAAACTACTCGGGGTAGCCCTATGAAAACCAAGTTCTAGCCCGATCAGTAAAACAGTTTCGTTTCTGAGCCGCGATACAGACAGACAGACAGACAGACAGATGGTGCCGCGAAAACAACTTTTTTGGATTCGGTGAGTCATGACACGAAGATAACCATCAAAATCTAAAATTCGATTTGTGTGACGATCACAATACTTTCTCTCTTAGAGGGGTCGTGAGAAAGCAAAACCTACATTAATGCATTTAACCTGAATTCGAATCCTTGCCTCTACATCGCCAACAGATCAGACAAGACGAGACAGATGTTATTTCCCATGAGCCCCCCGGGATGTTGATACATACCCTTGTTTTGAAAGTGCGAATAAGTTCATTAATCCCGTTTGTGTCCGACTAATTCTCATTTTTGTTGGAACTATAGTAAGGTTCTGGCAGGAACTATAGTAAGGTGCTTGTTGGAACTATAGTAAGATTCTTGATTGGACTATAGGCCTAGTAAGATTCTTGTTGTAACTAGAGTAAGATTCTTTTTGGAACTATAATAAGATTCTTTTTGGAACTATAGTAAGGTTCTTGTTGGAACTATAGTGAAATTCTGGCAGGATAAAAGGCTTATAAATAAAAAATAAAAATCATGTAAACATTGATAATATTCTTCAATATTACTAGTATAATCCTATAGATAGGTTTATTGATCAATGGCTTGTCGTGGAGTGTTGCCAGGGTAAGTAGAGCTTGTTAAAACTATAATTGTGATATGTTCTTCCCTACGCTATTCTCATATAGCTAAGCCAATTACATATACGACCCACTTCAGTGGCCGAACAGCCGAAGGCGTCACTCACATTTTAGACTGTCTTGATAATGATGAGATCAGGGTTTGAAACCTAGTCGGGTCTGCTGATGGTGGTTTTACTTAAATAGTTTCCCACTCTCCTTCAAGTAGATCTAAAATGCTTCCTTACTCATCCATATCCCTTTGAGTAATCATCATATAGGCGTAGACTATAACTTGAATCGGTAATAAGACGCGGTGAATTATATAAAAACAATTACATAATAGGATATACTCTACATACCTCATTCTGGGAATGTATGCGTAATGGTAGGGTGATTGTGAGACGAAATGGAGGATCTACAGTTTAACGTGGAATCCGAACCACGGTGGAGACCTGGCATTCCCCACATTCACAAGATGTCTTGTCAGAGAGTGAAGGAAAGGTTTGGGAATCAGATACATCTGTGCCGGGACCGAGGATTGAACCCCGGACCTCCAGAACAGAAGTCCGACACCTTACCCCTAAACCGCCAGATCATCTTATGTTGGTTGTTACCTGAGCAATGAGTGTTATATCACACGCACATTTTTTTAACGTACTATGCTTACCCTGGCAACACTCCACGACACTCCACTGGTATTGCTACTATCTATCAAAGGTGACAGTAGAATAGGACGTCACTTGACGTATGAATATATTTACTCTTGTAACTATCAGATTTCTGATAGAATCCCGCTAATAATAGTAATAATAATAATATGGTGCGTCTGGCCTGCAACTATCGTAACCTAGTAGTGGAAATATTATCCAGTACTAATGTACCGTTGTCCAAGCGACGCCCGAATGTACTAATCATACATCCTTTCCGTGGAGGTTCTTTTCATGACCCGATAAGATTAGATGAGGTGATAGTGAGTATAAGGGTGTGGAACCAGTAGGAACACTTAAACTTAACTTGAGCCTAACCAACTAAACCTTGATGGCCGAAGGGTAATTCCCCTTTTAGGAAAAATGCTCAAGATACCAGCCGGGAATAGAACCCGGTACCCCTAAGCTCGTATTCAGGTGCACCAACCACTACGTCATGGAACCGGTTATCCTGCCAATAGCATGTAACACTTTATTCGGCTATCTGTTTGGAAGAACTATCTACCCCTGCCAGTGTGACGATGCAACAAGAACGACACGTAGTTGGTGCACTGGGTCAACCATTGATTTTTGTGTGTTTCCAAACAAACCACGTGTTGAGGCCGGGATTTGATACAGAAGGGGGAAAAAGGAGGAAAATTCTGGGTAGGTTCAGAAAGAGGCACTATAATATATAGCAGCTTTATACTTAGGAGTTGATTAAGAAGTGTTAGAGACCAGTGGTGACATAGTGGTATTAGGCGTCAGATTCGCATTGCAAATTTACTGGGTTTGAAGAGACTTACTGTACGTAATATTTCCATCTGGTGCAAAAAGATTTTTTTTTTCTATATCGATTAGAAAATATTTGTGGTCACACACAATCTTGTATCGATGAGCCTCGCGGACTAAACGTCTAACTCATCTAATATGGCTGTACAGTGGCGGGAAAGGGCTGATTTAAATACTACCCGGATTTACTGAGAGTGATTTTTTAACCTAAATGGTTTTCCCCTCTGCCTCCACGTAAATGTAGGTATGTTCTTTACAAGTTGGCTGGCCTATTGGTCTAGGGGTTAGCATTCCTGACTACTAATATAGAGGTCTTAGGTTCAATTCCCGACGCTACTCTAGATATTCTTGTCGAAGATGAATTGTTTATAGGTTGTCATAGTCTGGTTAGTTATGCTTAAAACTTCCATAGGAATCACATAGTCATTATCATCATCAACACATCATTTCATCTAGCCAAAGTTACTGCACCAACATGGTATCCTAGCCTCAGAGGACGATTACATACCCGCCACTGGCAGTAAAAGATCAGGAATGTCTGGATGACCAACATTGGTGTCATTATTTTGAAAAAAACCCCTCTAAACTCTACATTTCTCATCAAAACCACATCAGCGTAATTAATATAAATACGTATAGCTCATACGAGTCATAAGACGTTATGTAAATAATATAGAAACTAAACTTGACTAAAAGTTACTTTTATCCGATTGCTGTCAAAAGGACATCATCTGTCAATTGGGACCTCTTGCCGTAGGAAACCATTAAAACACTCTAGTAGCTAATTGAAAAACTTGATGAATTAGTTCCTTAGAGAAACCTTAAATCCGACTAAGGTAATTTATTTTAAACAACAATCTATAGAGTTTAGTAAATTCCAACTACAATGTAATATTGTTATTTAGCCTACATCGTAGAACCCACATCGGTGGTCTCGCAGATTAAACGCCAATCTCGTATAGTTTGTTTTTCCAGTGATGGGGAGGTCGTGGTTCGAATCCCAACCGGGCTTACTGGGTATGGTTTCTCCTAAATGGTTACCCGACCATAGCTTCAAGCAAATGTGAACATATCTCCTATAAATTTTACCTTCCTCATACCTACCCCTTTAGTTTGATTAAAACAGATGGGTAGTGAAATGGGGTGAGAAAAAAGATCGTAAAAAAGGTACTAATAATGTATCCAATATGTGCATAATCATCCCATACGGCATTGTTACATTGACGCCGAGAAATAGGATATTCGTGTCAGGTGATTCTTAAGATCTCAAGGCAGGCTTCTTGAACTATCCCCCCCCCCTCTCTCAGAAGAGTAGCTCCCTCCTGTTGACGACACACTCCTCTGTCACCCTTCTCTTCCCCTAAATAGTTTTTCCCTCAATCTACCCCCGCACCTCCCCCAGTAAACAAATACTCCCTTCAACTACCTACACTTATCCTTTCCGGCTTTAAAAGACTCCATGGCATCACACCACGCGATCGAGTCTTAGCGACCGCTGACTGTTGGCGAAGATAATTACAAATTCTATGGGATAGAGGGTGTCATGTGGTTAGCACAACAGACCCTACGACCGTTAATTTTAGTTTTCTAGACTGGAGTCGCTACTTTTGTCAATCAAGTGGCGCCTTAATTTATCCTCACGAGGCTGAGTTGACCCCCCGTTTCAGACCCACTGCTTCACAGAATAATCTGGGAGCGTTGGGGGATCAAACCTGGAACCTTTGGATCTGTTTATCTATAGGTATATCCAGGGCTATATATTGTATAATAAATTATAATAATAGTACAGTTTTAAATGCGAGTATAACTTTTATCATTTTGCATCAAAGTCTCACATCTCAACTAAAGGTCCCGGGTTCAATTACCATCATGGCTGAAAAACTTATTATTGGTGAAATGTAGTTTGCCCCTTTATCAGTGATGAACTAATGGCCAGACATCTGAGTGTCGTGTCTGTTCTGGATTTAAGTTAGGTTGTTTAGAAAGTGCACGTTAAATGCCTCATATAATAGGCCTAAGTATTAATTCTGTGTCAACGCTTTACTAATTGAGCTACCCAGATATTGTGCCAGTTCTTTACCACCCTACCGGAAGTTAGCTTATTAAATTCTGAATGATAAAATAATTAAATTAACACAAATAATACACACTATAGGTCTAATGGATGGAGATGCTAGTTTTTATTATTTAGCACCGTGTCGTACTACCCGTTCGGCTTATACGCCTATGTAGGCTTACAAATTACGCTAATGTGTTAGGCATGAAGCAGAATTGTTTTAGATGAAATGTGCCCGCATTTTTGTGGAGGAGATTTGAAAACCATTTATGAAAATCCACCCTCAGTACACACGATTGAGATTCGAGCCCTCGTTTACCCACCATCGGCGGTCTAGTATATTGCGAGAGTGACGCCTTAAAACATTTAACCACCAAAGTGGGTTAGAGTTTCTTAACACACGAAAGCCTGTCACCTTAGCGGAAGGGCTGAGGAAACGGATAACAAATAAATACATGGTTTTAATTCTTGGTCGCATTTTAAATATTTTATCATGCACTTTTTTTTAAATGGAAAAAATCACTGATATTTAATTGGACAAAATGCGATTAAATACCCAAAGTTTATGGAGGAAAAGGGGGGAGGGGGCGAGATTACACGAGCTAGGGACAGCGTTTTGACAGTTTTTATAACAACCCTTTATTCAGTAAAATAATTCAAATATTGCTCCGGTAGAAAGAAAGGGTTTAATTTTCTTCTCATGTTTATATCAACATTTGTTGAATATCTGTTAAGGTGTCCTGGAATTTGATGACAACTTTTTATCTTTATTTAAAATGTTTGTCATCTAATTACTCTATGCTTATGGCAAATATTAAAACACTGTTGCTAAGAAAATTATACCCTTTGTTTCTACTGGAGCAATATTATATTTATTTTGGCTAAGTAAAAATGTTTTTATACACAAACTGCAAAAATAAACAGTACCGTTAACTCGCGTTCAGTTCCATCTCATATTTATCTTAAGAAATGAATACCAGAAACATGCATGGACGAGTTGCCATAAAGCAAATATACCGAGAAAACTTTCATCTCTAGTGAGAACGGAGCGAGTTCTCTTACCCCCTTCCCTCTCAAGTGTCCACGAGCTCTCCGTCTGGTGCGTGTTCACATGTGAACCTAGTCCACACGAAGAGCTCACCGCCCTTCAGAGCTAGTGTACCCACATCCCTTGCTACGGATCATGTGTCAGTTTCCGGTTCCTGCCCGGGTCCGCGCGCCACGAGGGAAGGAAACGGATGAGAAGGGGGAGAATAGGAGGAGGTATACTTTGCTACACATCCTGCACGCGTGCGCAAGAATTGCCTAATACCAGGGGGTGGGGGGAGAAGTACCCGCAACAGATACTTTCTAGAAGATTATTATGTATAGGTGATGTTTTTTTGTTTTTATAAAGTTCAACAAGCGTGGGACCAAGATAATAGCTGAGTCCAAATCACTCATGTCCTGTTTAAGGGCAGAGTATAGGAAGAAAAATATCAATACTTTACTCATTTATAGTATAGGAAGGTAAAAATATCAATACTTTACTCATTTATAGTATAGG
>CABEEJ010000220.1:0-23136 GCA_901482245.1 Timema douglasi
ATCTCACAATCACCCTACCATTACACATTAGTGTAAGTGCGTATAACCCGAACGGGTAGTAATACGCGGTGCTAATAATAATAATAGTAATAATAACAGTTTTTTTAACCTTTCAGTTTATACGCTTATGTATAGTGCTAATTACGCCAATGGTTTTAGGAATTAGGAGGGTTATATTTAGAGGAAGCGTACCCACATTTGCGTGGAAATATAGTGGATTTTTTTAAAAACTCAATACACCGGACCTAGATTCGAACCTCGATCTTCTCATAAGCAGTCTAATCTTCTACAAGAGTAGCGCCTCAGGCCTTGCGCGCAAATTTATTCTAGCTGTACCTTCCTCATTTAGAGAAAGTATTTTAGCCATGAACATTTTATACCTCGAGAACATAGCACATATTGACGTTCTATGCGGTGTCTTACATGTCCTCATGTCTGTCTGTTTGTCTTCCTGGGGTTGGAGCCGAAACAGTTTGATGGCTTTTGTTCCAAATTTGATATTTATAAGTTATAAGGTTGTGTATAGTATACATATATAATATATATAGTAGTGTTTATTTGATTTTAATTATAGTCTTCAAATTAAGGTTAGTTTATTTATAACATTTTTTTTTTTGCATTTTGTAGCAAACCATAATAAAATAGAAGATGACAATTGAGTCGTACCATTTATTTTAACATGTAAACCTGCTAGAGCACCAAAAGGGGCAAAAAGAATTTGAGATTGAATTAATATGCGGGTTAGCTTTTCGGAATTGCATCAACATTTGCCAGGGTAAAGGATTGAACCCTAGTATAACGAGTTAAAAGCTGTAACAATCCCGTGCAGAGAGCCGTGCAAATGTTATCAATGCAATTATTCATACTCGTACAACTAGATATGACCCTCCTCGGTGGCGTAGTTGGCTAACGCGCTAGTCGTGTTGAGCTCGAGTGCCGAGGACGGGGAGATAGAGGTTCGAATCTCGGTCGGGTGACCTGGGGGTGGTTTTTCCTAAATGGTTTTCCACTCTCCCTCCACGCAAATGCGGGTTCACTTCCTCTAATTCAAACTTCCCAATTCCTAATCCATTAGAGTAATAAGTACTTAAAGCGTATAACCCGAACGGGTAGTAAGACGCGATGCTAAGTATTATTATTATTAACTAGATATGTTATTATCAATGCGTATAATCCAAACAGGTACCAGGGCCCGGTGAAAAATAATAATAAAACACTATCATAATCTTGATACGCGAATAAATTAAACTCTTAAGTGATATACAATTTAGACAACGGTTTCAGTTTAAAGAATAAAAACATAAAAATAATTACTAACGGTACGTTGATAATTTAACTATACGTATAGCTGTAGTAACGTAAGCTTATTTCAGTGGTAGTTTAATACATTAGTAATATATTTTAACAGGGGATTTCGATGCTAAAGTAACAATTTCAAAATATATTTAATAAATGTTGTTATTTACCGCCTCGGTGGCGTAGTTGGCTAACGCGCTTGTCGTGTTGAGCTCGACTGCTGAGGACGGGGAGATTGAGGTTCGAATCTGGGTCGGGTGACCTGGGAGTGGTTTTTCCTAAATGGTTTTCCACTCTCCCTCCACGCAAATGCGGGTTCACTTCCTCTAATTCAAACTTCCCAATTCCTAATCCATTAGTGTAATTAGTACTTAAAGCGTATAACCCGAATGGGTAGTAAGACGCGGTGCTAAATATTAATTAATTAATTATTTAGAGTAGAGTAGGAGAAAATAGTTAGGCAGAAGTGTTTGGAATAATGTTACCGGTACCGAAAATTAAAATTCTATAAAAATAAAACAAAACAGTTTATAAGTGCTGCAACTTTTTAAAAATCCTTTTCAAATTATTATTTTAGCAAATTAAATGTGAAAATGAAGCTCATCTCTGCTGAAACACAACTTTAAGAACCAACTCTTTGAATTTAGAAATAGATTAACAAAAAGAAAAGTTGATGAAAACGCTTAAGACCATGAACAAACAAAACAAATTGAAAAAAATAATAATAATAATAGCGGAAGAAGTTGGAAAGACTGAAGTTTGCGAAGGTGTGCGAAAAAAAATTGGCGTGGGATATTGTAGAGATGGTAGTAGACTGGAGGGGTGTGACAATAGACGTTGTTTGAGGTTTGATTTATTGTGTTCTCCAAAGACTAGACGGTAAAAACACATATTCATGTCTTTAGAGGAAGTACGATTATTTTCATTCCGTTCCTGTTAGACTAGTTGGACGTCAGTAGATTTATGTGAGAATTGTTTATTTTTTTGTAGAAAAAAATGTAACAAAAGAAAAATTCCATATCTTAACTTTCACAGACAGTCAAAAGTAATGGTAAAAAAAGTAAAATAAATGGAACGTTGCATAGCACAAACTATCTTTCACTTTTATCTTAAAATAAAGACATTTACTAAAAACTATTAATATTTGTGAAACGAAATAATTTACATTGTTGTAGGAACACTCCACGCATGAATGAAATACTATAAATTGTTACAGAAACATTAATAAAAGAGGTACATCTCTGTTCACCAAAGAGCATCAAATTCAATTTTAAATGTTAAAGAGCCATATATATATAAAAAAAAGTTAATTTGCTTATAGCTCATTAACTAATGGGTTTATATAAATATATTACAAATAATTTTTTTTAATATTACTACAACTTTACAATGATAAAGTTATTTCGTATCTCAAATATTTGTGGGGATATGATAAAAATTGGAAATTTCTTTTTATACAAAATAATTTTCATGAAAAAATGAGAGTAGCCATTTTGTTTATAATGTTAAAAAAATTTTGGATACAAAATATAATCAAAATCGTTAGAGCGGATTTTGAGATAATTGATTTTATGTATATTTTTGCTCTTCAGTAACCTATAATTAATTTTAGGGCTAGATATCCAATTCGAAAAACTCCTCGGGAGAACCTTAATAAGACACCAGATATCAAGATTTAGCCCACTCAGTAAAATGGTTTCAGCTCCAGGCCGAGACACAGACACACAGACAGACAGACAGACAGACAAAGGGAATAGTGAAAAACACTCGTTCGGTTTCAGGGGGTCATGAAACGTCGACATTAACCGAAATCTCGAATTCGATTATTTTGACGATCACAATATTTCTCTCTCCGAGGGGGCGAGAGGAAGTAGAAACAAGGTTTGTGTAGTTGTGTTACTCGAGCTTGCTGGAGTCAAGACTAGCCATATCCTTAAACCGCAGCCAAATACTGAATCGGAAAATAAAATCTCAAATGTTTAATCATAAGAAATCCAACTCACTCGGAAAATAATGCACCTGCATTTGTACTTTACATTACAATCCACAACACGTGCGTACATTCCATTTATCCTAACTTGACTCACTACACTACTTACCGTTAAGGGTAAGCAGAGGGTATTTATACATACCTAAATATCATATCTAACTTGTTTTGTAAATATTACAATTATTACAATTATTTTTGTGCTCTTTGTCTTAGTAAACAGATTGGCTATCCACTTATTTACACAAATAAGGTAGGAAAAGTTTTAGAGGAAATCAATCAGTATTTTCTTGGAAAGAGAGTGTAAAAACCATTTAATAAACTATCCCGCAATACACCCAACTTCCCCATCATCGGCAAACTAGGCGATACAATACTGACGCCTATGTCTGCATGTCCACCGATGCGTATTATAATTTTCAAAGAAGAACTAAGCCTTACATTAAAGTTTTACATTTTGAAGTGGAAAGGACGTTACAGCAAGAAAATATCTTTATTTTTCCCAGTTTAAATATAATGTAAATTTTTAGCCATGCATTTATGTAAAAAAGACCGTAAGTTGGATAATTTCAAATTTTCAACATTTGATGAAAGTAGACACATCCACAACAACCACCTGCCTCACAAGCTTCAGAAAAAAATAAAACTGACCATGCCCAAAAAGGAAGTCTTGGAAAAAACCCCTTTGAAAATGTTTGTACATAAGATTCTTATAAAAGCTATGTTTCAATGACCTAGATAGTATTGAACAGCTGAATAACGATTTTTAATAGGATTAAATATCTTAATTAACTATGTGGTATCATTAATAATAATACAACTGTACAGAGAGCAGAAATTAAGGTGGGGAAGCTCGAACAAGTAGGCCTAGAAGTAAGCCAAAGGAGCTGAAGTAAAGAGAAAGCATTTTAAAACTTGAGATTAAGGTGTTTTTTTTTAAGTTATTGGAATTGTTGATGTAGACGCCTCGGTGGCGTAGTTGACTAACGCGCTTGTCGTGTTGAGCTCGACTGCTGAGGACGGGGAGATCGAGGTTCGAATCTCAGTCGGGTGAACTGGAGGTTTTTTTCCTAAATGGTTTTCCACTCTCCCTCCACGCAAATGTGGGTTCACTTCCTCTAACTCAACCTTCCCAATTCCTAATCCATTAGCGTAATTAGTACTTAAAGCGTATAACCCGAACGGGTAGTAAGACGCGGTGCTAAATATTATTATTGTTGATGTAGGTTTAAAATCTGGTAAGTCGACAGTGAACCTGAAAATACATATAAAATGTAGTTAAAATATGTTGATTTGGCCCGGTCAGTTTCGGTTTCGCTAATCTAACAACACATTTGAAGAGAAACAATGCCGCGGGAAGTTACCGCTATAGTCATTACCGACAGGCCTATATTATTATTATTATTGGCACCGCGTCTTACTACCCGTTCGGGTTATACGCATTTACGCTAATGTGTAATGGTAGGGTGGTTGTGAGATGAAATGGAGGACCTACAGCTTAACGTGGAATCCGAACCACGGTGGAGGCCTGGCATTCCCCACATTCACAAGATGTCTTGTCAGAGGTGAAGGAAGGGTTTGGTAATCAGATAAATCTGTGCCGGGACCGAGGATTGAACCCCGGCCGCCAGCNTTCACAAGATGTCTTGTCAGAGGTGAAGGAAGGGTTTGGTAATCAGATAAATCTGTGCCGGGACCGAGGATTGAACCCCGGCCGCCAGCATAGAAGTCTGACACATTACCCCTAGACCGCCAGCTCACCCAACAGCCTGAATCGAGCCAGAGTTTAGCCAGATAGTTCTGAGGACGGAACTTTATTATTCACCAAAATACTATAACTAAATTAATTACTGGGAAAGTTAACGCTCCCATTTAAGAGTGTCTGAATGTTTTTAATGATAAAAAAAAGAGCTCTGATAGATAGATAAAGTAATTTTAGATGATTTCATTCGAAACCAGTTAATAATAAATTAAGAAAAACATAATCCCAAATGATTAAGCAAAGCATCGCTTTGTTTGCTTACCAGGACACCACGAAGTGAGTCTACCAATAGCACTTGCAGATTCATCATTACTTACCTGAAAAAATAGAAGAAGAAAAACATCGTAAGAAAACAAATAAAACATTTTACATGGTGGGTTTTAAGATTACAAACTAAAATTAAAAACAGACTTAGGTTTATAGCTTGCGTTTACTTTAAATATCAGTAATCTCAACAGTAAATATCATGCGTTTAAGTTTTTTACGTTACAAAAAAAAAGTAATTTTTATTGCAAATTATGTCGTGTATGTTTCAATATTCATTATGTAAACCCTTATTTTGCCCCACACCGTTAGGGCTATTCCAATTTAATTTCACTATTGTTGGTAAGGTTGAATTATGAGAAAATGTGTACACATTTGCGTAAAGTTAGAGTAGGGAGACATTTAGTAAAAACGTCCTTTAAATATCCGGCCAGGATTTGAGCCCGAAAAACGATATAACCAGAAGAGACGAGATTGATGTCTAATTTGACCGCCCACCGTTGCAGGTATGAAAAACCTTTGTTTTAGATAGTGCTGAATTTGTATAAGTGAATCTTAATACGAGTAGGTGACCTGGTGGTCTAGGGGTAAGGTGTCAGACTTCTATGCTGGCGGCCGGGGCTCAATCCCCGGTCCCGGCATAAATTTATCTAATTACCAAACCCTTCCTTCACCTCTGACAAGACATCTTGTGAATGTGAGGAATGCCAGGCCTCCGCCGTGGTTCGGATTCCACGTTAAAACTGTAGGTCCTACATTTCATCTCACAATCACCCTACCATGACACGTTAGCGTAAGTGCGTATAACCCGAACGTGTAGTAAGACGCGGTGCTAATAATAATAATACTACGAGTAGGCCTATTATAACGCAATGCTTCATGCACCTGAGTAAAAGTTCTATTTACCTGACTACCAACGCAAACTAAGCACAATTGTCATAATTGTTTCCAACATTAATGTTTCCCTGGGCAAAATACAATGTTGCATCATGATATGGCTTTATTATTTTATTTTTTATTGATTAAACTCGTCCTCTGACCGTTTAGACCGAGTTGAGTTTCAACTTACAATATTATACAGTATAGAGTGATCTTTATTTTTTATTAATGATTTTTATTTATATAATAACTATCCGGTTAGGATCCTAAACCTATTCTTAATCCTGGTTTACTTAAATCTTACTTACATTCAGCTTACACTTGGAAAATAATACTGGGCGAAGAAGAATGTTGCATCATAATATGAGTGATGTAGTTGGAATGTCAACAACTAACGATTTAAAAAACATAGCTTGGCTACGAAGGGGCAGAGGTAAAATCGCTAGCACGAATTTAACACAAAGATATTTGTGCTCTAAAGACTAACCACGTCAAAAAAAGAAGGGGTTTTGTAATGGTTGTTTGATGATCACAATTTTAAAGGTAGTGAGGAATCTACTATCACAAATGTAACACGATGTTTTGTCTGGCCGGAAAAATTTGGCTGAAGTGGTTGTTGCCAGCTTAACTCACGCTTATTTATGTAATTTTTATCACTCAGTGTTACCAACTTACTCAGCAGTCAGCAGTTATTTGTGTCTTGGAGGTGAAAGTTGTCAACTACAAGTCTAGGTGATCTCTGTTCGATCCCAGGTGGTTCTGAAGAGGATGTTACTATAAATATATGGGCATATCCTTTTATACAATTAATAAATATCTAACCCGCCTCGGTGGCGTAGTTGGCTAACGCGCTTGTCGTGTTGAGCTCGACTGCTGAGGACGGGGAGATCGAGGTTCGAATCTCGGTCGGGTGAACTGGTGATGGTTTATCCTATATGGTTTTCCACTCTCCCTCCACGCAAATGCGGGTTCACTTTCTCCAATTTAACCTACCCAATTCCTAATCCATTAGCGTAATTAGTACTTAAAGCGTATAACCCGAACGGGTAGTAAGACGCGGTGCTAAATATTATTATTAGTAGTAGTAGTAAATATCTAGGACTGGTGTGTACTATTAGACATTAAGTTTTAGGTTAAGCTAGTCGGTATGTCATGTGCTGGTATAATCTGCATGTTTAGAAAGTACAACATTCAACCCCCTATTAAAAACTTGGTCAATGTTTTTAGTCCACACGTAATTTAGAAACGTCCACCAGTGCCATTAGCTTGCCTCAAATTCTCGGGCTAGCAATTAGAATGGCAATTTATTAAAATTCACTCAATTAAATTAATTTAACTAGCCCAGCCAATTTAATTCATTAAAAACAAGCATACAATAAAACATGTTTTTTTACTGAAATAGAATCGTATGAATCTTTAATGAAAATATAAAATATTGTTATATTATGTAGAAAATTGCATTGATAACCTTGTATATATATATATATATATATAATTAATAGCAATATAACCATATTAACTGCTTTACAGGCTATTGTTTATTAAAAAAACACTCAACCATTTGACGCAAGTCTGCTGACCTGAAACCAACAGCCAAAATTAAAACAAAGCCTCATGGTTATTCATGATCAAGTGTGATACATTTTTCAAATGTTTGTTTTTAAACTCCACTCAGCCATAGATTCACCACAAAACAAACATAACGGCATTTTATATAAAATTGAATTGCAAACCAGGTCGATGCTGTGACAAAAAAAAAAACATTTGTTTTTATCGTTTCAATATGGCACTTTTTACTACGTGACGAGAGAAGAGGGGGTGGGGTGGGAATCCCCCCGCCCACCCTGTAGTAATAGGGAGGAAAACAAATAATCATGCACATAATCATTGCTACTATTGTAGTCCAAATATGGATCTCAGCTCTCACATATGCGAAGATAAACAACTCGCTCAACATAGTAATTATGACCCGCATCGGTGGTCACATGGTCCGGAACTGGCCAATCCACGTTCGAGCCAGACTATAACGAAACTCAGACGTGGGTGGGGGAAGGAGAGGTGTAATTCATAAACGAATCCTGAAGTATAGAGATTATCCTTAGGCTAGTCTGTATAGTCGAAATACAGATAATTGTTTTTGTAGAAATATTATTATTATTATTATTATTATTATTATTATTATTATTATTATTAGCACCGCGTCTTACTACCCGTTCGGGTTATACGCACTTACGCTAATGTGTAATGGTAGGGTGATTGTGAGATGAAATGGAGGACCTACAGTTTAACGTGGAATCCGAACCACGGTGGAGGCCTGGCATTCCCCACATTCACAAGATGTCTTGTCAGAGGTGAAGGAAGGGTTTGGTAATCAGATAAATCTATGCCGGGACCGAGGATTGAACCCCGGCCGCCAGCATAGAAGTCTGACACCTTACCCCTAGACCGCCAGGTCACCTTTGTAGAAATAAAAGAGGATTTCACACTAAAATACTTTATTGAAAATATAGTACTTAAAAGTCATATAACGTATGCACTAGTATATACTTATAGCACAACATATAACCAATTGTATTTATTACACAACACAACATAAAAATAAATCTTTAACTTCTTAAAAGAAATTACATACTATAAATTAAACTCTAAAAAGTTAGGAAACAGTTAAAAAATATTATTTTGTTCCAATTTTACGAAAACAGCTGCTGCAAAATGAATTCAGATAACCGGTCGTCCAGAGGTCCGGTGTCTGGATAACTGATGTTCGGATAATCTAGATTCTAGATGCTTCTGTAGTCCAAAGTGAATGATCCTTCCAACTGAATTGGTCGAACTTGTTCACCTTCTCGAAGTGATCTAGTTCAAAGTGAATTACAAGGTGACGTTACTGTAAACAATCGTGATTCGCCGACCGACCTTTGTCATATAAGCTAAGTGAAGAAAAAAAGAGGCGAGAAAACTTATATTTTATGGAGCAACGCTATTATGACAGTTTCGAGTTGATAGGAAGTTCAATGTTTGACATTTTCCTTGTTCAGAAAGTTATTTATCATTTCTCCAAGCAATAAGACTTATTACCCCAATATCTACAACTATAGATTAATATTACTGGCATGGGTATCTTTCGTTTAAGTGCAAAGAAACTAGAGAACGACTCAACGATTTAACTCAGTCAAATTGAACGAGTGAACTACAAGTTGTAGCTCACGAGCGACTGGACTATTTCACTGAAATGAATCACTTTTAAGTATTTCCAATAGTGAAAAACAGTTGTTTCCACGTATAAAAGTGGAAGAGCTGAGCCAAGTGTTTTGTTCTACAAGGGATCAAGACTCGGTGGCTTGGCTCCATGAACAAGTTGGCACCCACTTTAGTGGAGGAATGGTCTAAGACTCTTAAGGCATCACTCTCGTGTTAAGGTCGATTCACACAGAACGCTAAGCTAAGCTAAGATTTGCTCTGCTGGCTCTTTATAAAAATAGCGGACCATGTATTTAAATATGTTGGTTCACACAGAACGCTAAGCTAAGCTAAGATTTGCTCTGCTAGCCCTTTATAAAAATAGCGGACCATGTATTTAAATGTGTTGGTTCACACAGAACGCTAAGCTAAGCTAAGATTTGCTCTGCTAGCTCTTTATAAAAATAGCGGACCATGTATTTAAATATGTTGGTTCACACAGAACGCTAAGCTAAGCTAAGATTTGCTCTGCTGGCTCTTTATAAAAATAGCGGACCATGTATTTAAATATGTTGGTTCATTCACACAGAACGCTAAGCTAAGCTAAGATTTGCTCTGCTAGCCCTTTATAAAAATAGCGGACCATGTATTTAAATGTGTTGGTTCTCACAGAAAGCTAAACTAAGCTATGCCTTGCTACGCCGTGCTGTGTTTTTTCCGATTGCTGGCCGGGCAATATTTCCATCTTCCATCTTGAGCCATCTAACATCGCGCATGCGCATAACGCAGCTTGGGCTTCATGTTGAACAGACGAAGTGCTGGTTTGGTGAAAATAACTACAGATGTGTTGTGAAGTGTTGTTTTCAGTTTGTTTCCCGTGTATTTAAGTAATATAATATGTATGTTTTATATTTTAAAAATGTGTTTGTATTAAATCGGAAGCGTTAATTGAACAAGTCAAACCTCCACCTCCTAAATTCTCTTCCTCTTCCAAAACAACTGCCAACAGCAGTATCTTTTCTTCCTCAGTAGTATCATGTGAACTCAAACAAGACATTTGGGAGAACGCCATCATAACTAAACTTCACTGGATTAGACCAGAAAGAAACAACACTGAATTCGGAAGAGAAGAGATGGACCTTGGCTTAGCTTAGCTTAGCAATGAGTGTGAAAACAAATTGACAAAGTCTTAGCAAAGGACAGCACAGCACAGCACAGCACAGCACAGCATAGCTTAGCTTAACTTAGCTTAGCTTAGCATTCTGTGTATATTGGCCTTTAGACTGGCCTGCTTATGACGGGTAATTTAGGGTTAGAATCCCGGTACGGTCTGCTGTAAGTGATTTTCCCTAAATGGTTTCCCGATTTACTTTCACGCAAATGCGGATAGATTACCTCTAAAATGCTTCCTTCCTCATCCTTATCCCATTAGATTAACTATCATATATGCATACAACCTTGGCAGGTAGTAAGACACCACGATAAAAATATATACAAAAATATAAGACTGAAGAAAAAGTAACTAGTTTTATCATTTTCTTTTTAGAAATGTCAGCATTAAGCCAATCCAGGTCTCTAGGTCAGTCATACAAAATCCTTATGAACTATTATGTGCTATATAGAAATTCAATAGCCACGATATCTTATCTCAGTAATATCATTGGTGGACAAGCGGACTAAACGCCAATATCATCTATTCTAGTTTACCTGTGCTGAGGAGCTCGGAGATACTGAGTTTTTTTTTTCAACAGACGGTTTCCCATTCTTTCTCTACATACATGCGAGTGCAGCTAATCTGTTATATCTTCCTCATCCCTATAATAATAATAATAATAATAATAATAATAATAATAGTATTTAGCACCGCGTCTTACTACTCTTTTGGGTTATACGCTTTAAGTACTAATTACTCTAATGGATTAGGAATGGGGAAGGTTGTATTAGAGGAAGTGAACCCGCATTTGCGTGGAGGGAGAGTGGAAAACCATTTAGGAAAAACCAACCCCAGTTCACCCGACCGAGATTCGAACTTCGATCTCCCCGTCCTCAGCAGTCGAGCTCAACACGACAAGCGCGTTAGCCAACTACGCCACCGAGGCGGGTCTCATCCCTACAAAAGTAATTCTAATAAGTGCGGATATTCCGGACAAGTAGGCGAAAAGAAAGATCGGTTGGAAAACACGTCTGACTGCTGAGTTACTGGATTTCCTGCATAGCCACAAATGATATTATCTGTGAAGTTAGAGCTTCCATGGGGGCTACTGAATACCCTTCATGTTATAAAGGTAAGTCAGTTTGTAAATCATGTGCTGACATAATAATCTTTTAGAGAAAGTGCATATTAATTACTATAAGACTATTTAAAAAATTAACCAAAGTAGGTTCAAAGTTGAATCATTATTATCTTATTATGCTAGATTGTATTTTATTGTGCATCACGCCGGACTCGCTGTATATTTACATTTTTGGGGTATCGGTTGAGGTAGGTTGCGTGGAAAACCATACGTAAACCTGATTGCGATTCGAAACCTGATCTACCTGTCACCGGCGTACTAGGACTTATAGTTGAAGTTCAGCTTTGTACAGATTTTTATATATAGAAATACATTTTAAATGTTAATAAGCTATCCATAGCAGATGGTTTCGTTGAAAATATTATTTTCTTTTTTATGCACAATTATTCTTCGTCAACAACTCAAATATGACCTAATTTATCATATTCTACCGCGGAAAAATAGAATCAACCGTGCTAGACACAAATCAGACTAAAGAAGCGTTCCCCATCACCAGTTACAACGTGGATGGGTTCAAAGCGTCAGCACACCGTAGACAACAATAGTTCTCATCACAAGTGGTGATATACTTCACCTTCACAAATAGAAAAAAAAAGAAGAAGAGAAAAGATCCCTCCTTCTTGCCCCCAACCATATCCCCAATCCACAAACCCTTTCACCATATCTTCCCGGAGACGCAGCAGGGGTAAGTTTCGCGCGGATGGGGAAAATCAATCACGAAGCGAGGATGGAAGAAATTGCGGTGAGACGCAAAGAGGAGTAGGTTATTCTTTTGAGACGGTTAGATGGTACCGCCCCCCCTTCAAGACTGTGAATTCAGTGCGGTATCTCGTTCGTCACTGTCGAATAAAGCCCAGACAAGGAACAACTCAATCTTCCGGCGGACACACCCACCGACACACACAATGGTTACATCCAGAAGTGCGCGAAACACGAGGAGCACCCTTAATTTGGACAGGGACGATTTGTTTACGTCCATTTCCGCTCTCCCCCACTAGATATTGTATTTGTTGAGTTGTAAACACTTCAAGACTAGAAGGACACCTTCTAATGGCCACACATTCACTGAATCACCGACATCGGAAAGAAAGGAAACATCTTGCGATGAACTACTGGGTTGTTTTTGTATTATACGCCATCCGCATATACTTTATATTATTGAGTTAGGGAAGAGTAGGTCAAATATGCCAAGTGTTCCTACACTTGCGTGGAGTTAGTGTGGGAAACCATTTAGGGGAAAAACATCCCCAGTTTACCGTGTTGGGGTTAAAGCACGAACCATCCCTGTCACCTACAAACTAGACCAAACCAAACGCCATCAACATATTTATGGACATCTATAGTTACATTTAATACATTCGTGGAATGTGGGGAATGCCGGGCCTCCACCGTGGTTCGTATTCCACGTTAAACTGTAGGTCCTCCATCTCATCTCACAATCACCCTACCATTACACATTAGCGTAAGTGCGTATAACCCGAACGGAGTATTAAGACGCGGTGCTAATAATAATAATAATAATAATAATAATAATAATAATACATTCGTGCATTTATAGTTAGTTACATTTAATACAGTTAAAGATCGTTTTGAGTTTAATAATTAGTTTAGGCTAAATGTATAATTACGTTTGATTTGGAAATTAAGTAGGAGGATTTTTGGCAGGATTAACTTGTTTACGTCAAGTAGATTTTAAATAATTAACAACTTACACTTTAATGGCTTATATAGGAATTGTTATAAAGGGATTAATAACTTTGACATATTTATATTTTAATGGTAACACACGTAAAACATTCGTATGGTTTATGAGGAGGATAAGTATTCAGCAAAACTTTCAAAGAAAGAATCATATGTGATAGCTAGAAAAGTTAATAGATCTAATTCTAGGTATTCATAAGTGAAGTCATGTGATTTGAAGATGTCACTTTTTGATGATAAAAAAACTATCGTTACTAAAATATTATCGTTGTTGAACACAAAATTATGTTTGTGTCTTTTAAAGTTTCTTTCTACCAAAACTTTCCTACCGCTAATCAAAAGGTTTACTATTATTTTACAAGACTAGACAGAAATTTATTTTTCATGTTGACAAACATCATTTATATATAATCATGCTTAGATTAAAAATTAAAATTTTAATTTCTACTACATAATTTCCAACTAACGAAATAATTTTTTTGTTTTTAAAGTTCCATAAGTTTTTGATCGCTATTTATTTTATCTTTTCTAAACACCGCTTCGGTTGCAATAATAATTTATTATGTAAAAAAATAACATATACCTATTTTGAACCAAATCGTTAGAGCCATTTTTTTCAAATATTCAAATTAAAAAAGTTTAACTCTAAAAAACAAGTGAATTATAGAATGCAAAAGGGCATATCTAACACAATTTGAAATATTCGTGTTTTTTGCATCAATCGGTAGCTGGAATGTAGCTCTACAAACTATGCAGACATAATACACATCTTACCACTTGAACATGGTTTCTCTGCCTGTTGAATTCACTGGAATTTCTTGAAAGGCGCAGAATGGGAATATCTAATACAACTATCCCCTCACTGCAAAGTGTGGAATGCAACAAATTAGAGATTTCATCAACAAGTTTGATGAAACGTGTAGATCTTATCTTGATGCAAGACTTGATATCCAGCAACTCCTGCTCTGTTTTTGAAAAGCACCCAGAATGTAAAGTTATTATTATTATTATTATTATTATTATTATTATTATTATTAGCACCGCGTCTTACTACCCGTTCGGGTTATACACACTTACGCTAATGTGTAATGTTAGGGTGATTGTGAGATGAAATGAAGGACCTAAAGTTTAACGTGGAATCCGGACCACGGTGGAGGCCTGGCATTCCCCACATTCACAAGATGTCTTGTCAGAGGTGAAGGAAGGGTTTGGTAATCAGATAAATCTTTGCCGGGACCGAGGATTGAACCCCGGCCGCCAGCACAGAAGTCTGACACCTTACCCCTAGACCGCCAGGTCACCCTGTTCTATAACTAATCGGCTTGAAATAAGTTTTTATTTTTCTATTGTTTCTTACTAACCCGTTTGGCCTATACGAACATATACTAATTACAATAATGCGTCATGGATGAGGAAGGTTACATTTAGATAAAGTTTATCCACATTTGCGTAAAACCCACCCTCAGTACACACGGACGAGATTCAAACCCCGATATCCCCGTCACCGGCAGTCTAGTCTATTGCAATAGTGTCGCCTTAGACGATGCAGCCACCTATGGAACACGTGTTGTGAAGGTAGATTACAAATCAAATTAAATATAGCAGCATTTGCGTGGGGAAAACATTTTGAAAAATAAAAACACCCTTGAAACACATGGATGTGGTTCCCACCCTGACCTCTTTGTCATACAAGACTAGGTGAACTAACTCTTAACCCACGTGCACACCGGTACGGATAACGCAAGGGTTATTATTGGTTTACCCGCTTCGGTAGTCAAATGGCTTGAGGCGTCACTCTCTATATACTGAACTTACGATAATGGGGAGATCCAGATTTTAACCTCAGTCGATGTCTATACTATGGATGGATTTTGATACAAGTTTTCCACTCTCCCTCCACACAAATGCGGATACACTTCCTCTAAACACAATGTAATGTGATTATTACATATGCATGTAGCCAGAACGGGTAGTAAGACGCAGTAACAAAAATATTTATATACAATTTATACTAATGTATTTATTTAAGAGGTAGGACTGATAATGTTTTTTTAATAGAAAAAGTGCAGTCACGTTAGTATTGAGAGAGAATAGAGAAAACCCTGAGTAAGAATAATATAGTCTCCATGAGCTTTTATCAGTCAGTAGCACTTATATTTACTGAGCTATGGGTCCCGAGCTCGATTTCCGGTGCTATTGAAAAACCGTATGAATGTTGAATTTAGGGTTTAGGGTCTGTATGTTGTGTCTTTGTTATATTTAAGTTAGTTCATAAGTAGAGATGCTTAGAATTATATCTATATTTCTCAAATCCAAATTTTAAACTTGCATTCTAATTTTTAATTCAAGTTCAAATCCTCAAATCTTTAAAAATGTACAATTATAGTTAAATATTTAAAATTTAGTCTAAAAAAAGTTTTTTTTATGTTTTGTGCCACTGACAAATGATATTTTGTTNCAAGATGTCTTGTCAGAGGTGAAGGAAGGGTTTGGTAATCAGATAAATCTTTACCAGGACCGAGGATTGAACCCCGGCCGCCAGCATAGATTGGGATTATTATTATTATTATTTATAGAAAATTAAACTAAACCGATCTATTGGAGCAATATTTTATTTATTTTGGCCAAAAATGTTTTGATACAAAACCTGCAAAAACACTTACCTTTACTCGCGTCCCCTACACACCCACCTTAACTCTCCTGGTTACCCGCGACGGTGGTCACACAGTATAGGGCATCAGACTATCAATATAGGCCTACTGTATTTACGATGACAGGTAGGTCAAGGTTCGAGTCTCAGCCAGGTGCACTGGGGTTGGGTTTTCTACGTTTGATTTTACCATCCCCTTTACAAGCTAACGTGGGTGCACTTCCTCTAAGTTATCGTCTAAATCCCTAGCCCTTGGATTGAATACATCGTTAGTAGCCGTGGTGTTTAACGCACTAAAACTAACTAATTAACCCCCTTAGCCCTATAAGTGAAAATATGAGGCAGTTCCCAGAGGGTAAAATGGGTAAGAGGGCCTAATTCTATATCATTAACAACATTTTCAGGACAGCTTAGTTCTGACCCTGCACCTACTACTAATACTATCAATAACTCTTTAGAACTGCCACAATAACTCACCCCTACGTGCTAAAAAAAATACGATTAAAAATTACAACGAACACGCCACACCCTAAATAATGCGAGCGCGTTTCAAAATTTAGGTCAAATCCCCCCCATGAAGCGTTTCCGGGAAGCGCAGAAATTAATAAAAAACACACACACTACATTACCTCGGTTATGTTTTCTGGAAACGACCGTCAATATTATTCTTTGTGGGGTGTCCGCTTATCCCCCAACCCTTCCCTTCACCCCTTTACCCGCTGGGACGAAAAAAAACTTCCACATGCCATCATCGTTAGGATTTATCGAGTTTTTCAGGGGACGTGCTAACGAGGAGGTGCTTTGCCCGGAACATTAGCGGGTTCTTGCTGGGCAGAGGCGCAATTAGTGGCCCAGTTATAGGGTGACACGAAAAATGGCGGCACGTGGCAATAGTCAGAGAGACTCTCTGGGTCACCGTGGTCTCTTAAGAGCCCATCTCACGACCGCTTTAGCGGGACATTAGATACAAGATTGTGTCTTGACCAGAAAGCGTATCATAGTGGGAAAAGTTTAAGAGTTTTATTTTAAATAATTGTGTTTCAACTTTATCCTTCTTAATAGTAGAATATAGAAAAGTGCATCAAGATAAGACGTCTAGTTCGAGCTGCATTACCTAACTTTTTTTTTTAGCGCCGAGTATTACTACCCATTCGGTACTGTACAAATATGTACTAGTTACTCTAATGTGGTACGGATGAGTGAGGTTTAATTTAGATATTTAAGTGTACTGCCATTTTCGTAAAGGAAGAGTAAAAACTTATTTAATAAAAACCACTCTCAGTTCTCCCGACTGGGATTAGAACCCCACTCTCCCCATAATCGGAAGTCTAGTCTATAGCGAGAGTGACGCCAGGAAGCCTTCGTTAGTTATATGTTATGTGTGGGGTGAGAAGTAATATAACTCCAAGTAGTGAGAAGGTGAGATTCTCGCAGTAGCTGAGTGGCTAGAGAAGCCAA
The DNA here is from genome assembly GCA_901482245.1 of Timema douglasi. NCBI lineage: Eukaryota > Metazoa > Arthropoda > Insecta > Phasmatodea > Timematidae > Timema > Timema douglasi. The sequence goes on from CABEEJ010000220.1 coordinate 17,472, forward strand.
TCACTGATGCAGGTGAGCATAATTCAATGTAGTATGTGCATGGTTATGTCTATTAACCAGCTAGTAAAAGGGTTGGATGACCATTGATTAGTATTGGACACGTTTAAAAAATGTGTTACCTCCCCCCTCCCCCCACCCCTCAATAGTGAAACTACCCACTTCATAAATTATTGGGAAGATTATGTGACCTGGCGGTCTAGGGGTAAGGTGTCAGACTTCTGTGCTGGCGGCCGGGTTTCAATCCTCGGTACCGGTGCAGATTTATCTGATTACCAAACCCTTCCTTCACCTCTGACAAGACATCTTGTGAATGTGGGGAATGCCAGGCCTCCACCGTGGTTCGGATTCCACGTTAAACTGTAGGTCCTCCATTTCATCTCACAATCACCCTACCGTTACACATTAGCGTAAGTGCGTATAACCCGAACGGGTAGTAAGACGCGGTGATAATAATAATAATAATAATAATATTGGGAAGATTTCTGTTCATTTTCGTGAACTGGCCTCTTCTATTGACCATTTCACGAATTGGCCAAAAATTGCATTAACTCCTGCTCATTTAATTAACTGGAACTTATTCTACTATCTACTAATAGCTTTAATAAAATTCGTTTTAAGACATTATATTAAACTAACCCAACCTAACCTAACCTTCCATTCTAAAACGAATAAAAGTTTAATTAACTTAAATATCAAACCGATTCTTCGCTAGTACATTTCACGGACCGGACAAAAACTCATCTAGTTCATAAAATGGGCGACGATTGGAGACGCCCAGTTCAGGAAATAGTCTGCCCATGAATTGGGCAGCTCAAGCGCTACCCAATTCATGGACTGGACGAGTTTTTTTTAAATGGCCAATTTTACTTTAAAGTTGTAAAAGATTCAATTTCCGTAACCAGCTGTCATTTACTTAACTATATTTGAATTAATATCTGTGAACCTCAACTCATTTGTACTAAATCATAGTTTACATTTTTGTGTTATATTTTAGGTTATGTTTATAAATCGTTGTCGGAAATAAGATTATTTTAAGAGAGAGAAAGGGAGCATGTTAAAACCATCTAATAAAAAGGACAAAATGTGATACTCTGAATGTTTGTTTGTAGTTGGAAATTAAAAAACTAATTCACAGATCTCGACCAAACTTTGAACTCATTTACATAAATATCCAACAAGCAATATCTTGTTTGTTTGATCTTTATTAGCTACGTTCTTTCAGGGACAGATTATCTACACCCCGATTTTGGTTTGGAAGAACAGTTTAGAAAATTCAAACATATTTATTTGCGGCCAACTTTGATAACATTTTATTATATTATTTGTATTATTTTATAGGTAATGATAATATCTATCAAAAGTGACAGCTGCAAATAACATGACTTGATGTATGAATATATTAATATTGTTTTAGTAACTTCAGTAACTAACTTCTACGGTACTTTCTAGCAAAATCATACAACATAAAAAAAATTTAAATAACAATTTCGGGTAAAATTGACTTTATAAAAAGAAACACAAAGAAATTAATTTGAATTACAGTTGTAAAATATACAACTATAAGAATAGTTTGTTTAAACAATATTAAAATGTTTTGAAATATAAAAAGTAGTGTCTAATATTGATTAAAATAAAAATAAAGAGTTATTTATTTAATTTCAACCAAACTTATTATTAATATTAAAGTCAACCCTTGGAGAACTACTAGCTTATGCTGATATTGTTCCTGTGGGGTGGCCACAGTTTGAAAAAATAATTAAAATATCTTGTGTTTAAAATATGTCGTGGCATAGAATTACAATCACAAAAATAGGCAAACATACGAAGGAAATATAATGTTTTAAAAATTAAAGGATTATGTTAGAGAATTTTTTATATTTTTTTGTAAAACTGGATCCAACGTAGTCCAAAAGTAAACAAAATAGTTAACCTAATCATTGATTTCGAGAAAACTTGTTAAAATCACCCCCTAGTGGACTCATCACAGACAATTTACGGTATATTGCGAGCTTGGCGCCTTGACCACGCGACCAAACGCGCGGTCATTACTTTTAGAAAATAATCACACATTATGTTAAACACCTGTCACATTAGTAATCGAGATCTCCCTTGAGTAATAAAATCGTAAACACACTTTTATTTGTGAGAAAAAGTGTTTATCTTAGAGCGAAAGAGCTCAGGTAACAAACAGCCCTCCTTCCTTCCCTCATCAAGTGGGCTTAGTTCCCGGGGCTACTGTGGGCCCCACACTCACGCACATGGGCCTCTGATACACAAGTTTTTCACTCATGCCACGCACTAAGACACGCGACGCACGAACTTTGTGAAGGTCGGTTTGTCAAGCGTTTCGTCGACACGTTCCTTCTCTTCCTCACACAAATAGTAGATGTTCAACCTGTAAAGAGAGTTCTCACAAATATTTATATTAATTAGAGATAAGTCATCGCTCTGTCGTATGAAACTTAACACAAAAAAGTATATATATTTAGCAAAGCGTCTTACTACCCGATCGGTTTATACGTTTAAGTACTAATTACGCTAATGGGTTAAGAATTTGGAAAGTTGAATTTGGAGGTAGTGAACCCGCATTTTCGTGGAAGGTGAGTGGAGAAACATCTAGGGAAAACCACCCAAAGTTCACCCGATCGAGATTCGAACTTCAATCGCCCCTTCCTCGGCAGTCTAGATCAACACGAAACTAGCACGTTAGCTGACTACGCCACCGAGGTGGGTCTTCTTTTTTTTAATCGTACAGTAAGAGTACTTGTGTTAGTGACTATATAAACGTACACGCAATGTTGTTTCCAAGAGGTTAGAAGGCTTTATGGGGTTTTTCTACCGCGTCTTATTGCCTGTCCAGGCCATATGTATAAAGATCACTCGCCATTGGAATGTTGGTAGTTCACAGCTAAAGTTATTGAATATTATCTTATGGGGTGACCTGGCGGTCTAGGGGTAAGGTGTCAGACTTCTGTGCTGGCGGCCGGGGTTCAATCCTCGGTCCCGGCACATATTTATCTGATTACCAAACCCTTCCTTCACCTCTGACAAGACATCTTGTGAATGTGGGGAATGCCAGGCCTCCACCGTGGTTCGGATCCCACGTTAAACTGTAGGTCCTCCATTTCATCTCACAATCACCCTACCATTACACATTAGCGTAAGTGCGTATAACCCGAACGGGTAGTAAGACGCGGTGCTAATAATAATAATAATAATANGGTTCGGATTCCACGTTAAACTGTAGGTCCTCCATTTCATCTCACAATCACCCTACCATTACACATTAGCGTAAAGTGCGTATAACCCGAACGGGTAGTAAGACGCGGTGCTAATAATAATAATAATAATAATAATAATAATAATAATGACAAATTTGTGAAAGATACGTTTCGGCATAGGTGAAATTGCTTAGCTTTGAATAATAATTGTTTTGCACTTAATCATGTGAGAGTAGATTCTATTTTTCAAATTCACATTCCCGTTGGATAGAGCTAGTTTATTTTGTCAGGTAAGTTTGTTAACTACAGTTGGTAGGGTTGTTAGAGTGGGCAAACACGAGTGAGGGGAAGTATGGTTCTGCTCCGGCTGGTGGTGACTGAGTTATTTACTTTTGTTTGTGTGTTCGTTCTGCTAATTAAATCAGTAAATATCTAGGCACTAACATTATTTGCGTGGTATGTTGCGTAGGCTATTATCATGGATTAATTTTGTAAGTCACGTACTGATATGAGCTGTGTCTTTAGAAAGTGAAACGTTAAATACCCCCCTCAAGGTGGGGATAGAGGGAACACGAGAAAATGTAAGTGTTTCTAGAGATTTTATAGCAAAACAGTTTTTGGGCTCAAAATAAATAAAATTTAGCTTCTATACAGACACACAGTAAAACTTTCTTCACATGATGATATAAACAGCTGTTGTTGAATATCTGTCATAAGCATAGCGGCATTATTTGAGTAACTTTTTAAATAAAGAGAACGAGTTTTCATGAAATTCTAGGACATCCTTCAAATATATTCAACAATTGATGAAGAAAACTAAGCTTTATATTTATACTAGCAATCCCGCACGGCGTTGCCCATGACCCACTGTGGTATAAGAATTATATAATACCCTACCCCCTCGCCCCCCACCACACACACACACACACACACACACACACACACACACACACACACACACACACACACACACATAGAATATTGGTTTAGAATTACGGTTGATTTCTTACATATTTTTTTCCTCCATATTTTTATCACAGTTATCACTGAAAGGTAATTCTAAGCCAGATTAAGAATATTTTCTTCAAATTTTTTTTAAAAATAGCCTGATTAAAAATATATTTAAAAATCCGACTTCGAGGTGCTTTCGGACCCCCTTCCGCCCACCTATGTTTAAAATTTCAGATCCCTGCGTGCCATTGATTTGGCTGGGCATCGCACACAAACATACAAACACTTCATTTTATTATAGATAGTTAGATAGAAGCAATATTTGATTATTAAAAAAAAGTATTGCTATAAAAACTGCAAAATACTTATCTTTTTTCGCGTTCCTTGCATCCCCACCTTAAGAACAATTATTGATATTTTGAATATTACGGTTTTTATGGGTTTTTACCCTCGTGTATTACCACCCTTCCGTACTATCCACACTTATTTATTGTTTTTAGCGTGTACTTTCTGGACCGATTGATTTCTATGAGCGAGAGAGAAAGGGCTTACCAATTATGCCGGGAAAAGTATTTTCACATACCTTCTAGGGTTCTTTTACATGCCATAGTCGACATGGGACCCCCTGCTTTACTTACCCTCCAGAGGAAGTTGTACGACGGACTTTTATCGCTCAATAAAAATCCGTTGACCCCGTCTGGGTTTGAGCCCACGAACTTCACGTCTTGAGGCGAGCACTTTACCCCAAGACCACCATGGTTTACACATCCACCCTTAACTACAATAATACAGAAGGGTGGACGGCAGCGTTTAGAGGAAATATACTCGTATTTTCGTAAAGGAAGACTAGATAATTAAATCCCTAGCAAAAAATAAATCAATATGTCAGACCAGGATTCAAACCTCATCTTCCTAGTCACTGGTAGACCAAGTACAGTAGCCCCATGGCTTCTTTGGTGCTGACTGACAGCTCACAGCTGACTTCTGACAGTCAAAATTTAGGTGTATACTTAAATTTTGACTGTCAGAAGTGACATCTGCTAAACACATGTTTTTGCAGCTCATCTGGTTCGGCGTAGGGATACGTAATTTGGTCTGGTAACTTTTTAAAGCTGTGAGTCAGCACCAAAGAAGCCATGGGGCAACTGTATTTAGTCCACGTGCCCACGGATGCATGCAATGTCACGTCATTTTGATGCTTATTTTGATGGACTTTACATTTGTTTCTTTAATTAAGGGTAATCAAGTTCACGACTTAGATATGGGTGTGGGTCTCGAACCAGGCTCAACCACAAGACCTCTCGCCTGTAAGTCCGCGAGCGGCTCGATCATATATTATACTAAGAGAGGGCGTGGGACGAAAGCCAACTCCATGGCTCCGTCAAGATAAACACGATTAACATATTTGACAAAGGTTTCAAGCACAGCCACTTTCTTCAGAGTATTAATTTTCAGCGTCATATCGATGCAGAGGAAATTCTCCCTCTCCCCCC
>CABEEJ010000220.1:23364-43043 GCA_901482245.1 Timema douglasi
TTAGCACCGCGTCTTACTACCCGTTCGGGTTATACGCACTTACGCTAATGTGTAATGGTAGGGTGATTGTGAGATGAAATGGAGGACCTACAGTTTAACGTGGGATCCGAACCACGGTGGAGGCCTGGCATTCCCCACATTCACAAGATGTCTTGTCAGAGGTGAAGGAAGGGTTTGGTAATCAGATAAATCTGTGCCGGGACCGAGGATTGAACCCCGGCCGCCAGCACAGAAGTCCGACACCTTACCCTTAGACTGCCAGGTCACCAATATCCAGGTTTTGAAGAAGGTGATATGGACCTATAGGATCTATGATACTTAAACTCTCAAATGTAAGGGAAACAGAAGAGCAGAAAGAATTTTAAATAAATGTATCAACATTCGTCTGAAGTGAACGTGATAAAGTATACTTAGAAAATAAAGCTCCTACCAGTGCACACAAGAGGAATTGAATCTCGACCTCTAAGTAAAGGGTCAGGCGTACTGACCATTAAATTAACCGTGCCGGTATGTAATATTGTTGCTAGTTAGAACTATACTTTTTTTTTAGGTTTAAATGATGCAAATAACATAAAAGGGCGGAAGAGGGGCCCACAGCCTGAGGATATGCACACAAGGATACTAATCTATAGACAGCGGCGATCAAGTGGGCCAAGGCATCGCCCTCACAGTGCCTTGATGTGCCGGCGATGGGGAAGTCTTGAGGTTCACTCACACGGTATTTAGAATCACATTTAAGCGTAGAGGAAAGTGAATACGCAGTAGTTTTGAATATTTCAAAAAAACGCATGCCGTAAGTTCACAATCGAAACATACTTTCCAAATATTAATCTCAGTTTTCTAGACCGGCGTCATTACTTTTTCGTTCAAGTAGTTCCTCAAGTGTCCTCACGAGGCTGAGTTAACCCCATTGCAGATCCACAGTTTTACAGAAAATCAGGAAGCACCAAGGATCGAGCCCGGGACCTCTGGATCTGCACCCAGGAACTATAACCTCTAAACCAGTATGTGAATATAAATAAGAACCAAAATGTTCTGTATTTCTTTCACAATTATAACCACATTACATACTAAATACAATAAAGTAAAATATAAATAAATGATTGTCTATAAACGGCAAGATTCAAATAAATGTAAGTAAACTTAGACTATGCTATTTGCATATATATCCTCGAATGCATACTTTTTCAAGTTACAGTTGCTATAGTTTTAGTCATTTTTTTTTAGTAAATAAATCTGTTGCCCTGGACTAAAATAATTAATTGTATTACAGCTTTACTTTTCAAACAAAACAAAATAAAACAAACTTGAACAACATAATATTCCCAGTCTCGCTTGGCGATAGCACCACACCGATTTGCCGAATGTCAACGAACTTGCCCATTAATAGCCGATGACACAAACTTCACCTGGCGACGCTATCGAATCGAGTAAAGTACTACCAGCAGAGGATTATTTAAAAATATATTTCTATTCTCCCCGCAGGAAAATGAGAGTACATTTCCTCTAAAATTTTAGTATGCTTATTCCTACTCTATTATTGTAAATGTGCAGATAGTTCGGGTGGGAAGAAAGACGCGGTGGATAATAATATTTAATAATAATAATATTTAGCACCGCGTCTTACTACCCGTTCGGGTTATACGCTTTAAGTACTAATTACACTAATGGATTAGGAATTGGGAAGGTTAAATCAAAGGAAGTGAGCCCGCATTTGCGTGGGGGGAGAATGGAAAACCATTTAGGAAAAACCACTCCCAGTTCACCCGACCGAGATTCGAACCTCGATCTCCCCGTCCTCAGCAGTAGAGCTCAACACGACAAGCGCGTTAGCCAACTACGCCACCGAGGCGGGTCGACGCGGTGGATAAAATAAATACAGCGCAAGTGAAGTTATTGGCACTTGAGATTTACCCGAGAGCTTTATTTCAGTCAGTAGCGCGTCCATATACCTGTCTAAATGACACGGGTTCAATTCCCAGCGAGGGCAAATAAAATCAATGTGAGATTGGGTTCATCTGCTCTCAATAAGTCGCGAATAAAACTGAGTGCGGTTTTGGTGTTAGGTGTTTCCTACATTAAGCTATGTACCGGCATGTGCTGTACTCACAATATTGTTATGTAGGCCTATTCATGTTTTATTTGACGTTTTAAAAAGCTGATTAATACGAACAAAGGATTAATAGAACTGAGACCACAATCATAGTGAAATCCGAATCATTCATAGTTTACCTACATTGGCAAAAGGTAAATACTACGAAACTTCAACCTAAGGGTGACCTGGCGGTCTGGGGGTAAGGTGTCAGACTTCTGTGCTGGCGGCCGGGGTTCAATCCTCGGTCCCGGCACAGATTTATCTGATTCCACGTTAAACTGTAGGTCCTTTATTTCATCTCACAATCACCCTACTATTACACATTAGCGTAAGTGCGTATAACCCGAACGGGCATAAAGACGCGGTGCTAATAATAATAATAATATTATAATCATAGTAAAGTACAGAATTAAAATAGAAATGTAAGCGGTTAAAAATATAGAAATTATTAAGACATTGTATAAGTTCCTTTTGGTTACTCAACTCTGACAATTTGTTGATGACTTAGTTTGCTAATTATTATCGTATCCAGTAAAGTGGTACTGTTAACATAAATTCTGAAATACACGCCGAGGTAGTTGATTTTCTTTGGATACATCTTAGTCGCATTCGTATAGTCATTATATAAGCAAATTATTATAAGCCTAATTAAATCAAGCGCGCGAGCTTAACGTCACAATCGTTTAGTTTGTCGGTAACGGGGAGGTCAGGATTCACATTCAGTCCGGGTATAATGAGGATGATTTTTTTTTTCAAACGGTTTTTCCACTCTACCGTCAAGCAAATACAAGTATATTTCCTGCAAATTCTACCTACCTCATTAATGTAATTAAATGCAGATAGCCTGGGCAGGAAGTGTGATTCATTTGAAATAATAATTCAAATACTAGTATTCGAACGTTTGTAGGTGAACAAGGTGTCGCGATGGTCTCAAAGACGAAAATTGGGGTCAAACCTTGCAAAAGTTTGGAAACCGCTGGTTTAGCTCCTCCTGAAATGTCCTCTCTTCTGATTCTTTACACACAAAATGATGGCACAAGCACTCCACTGGTTGTATCTTCATATTATCAGGTCATTGTTTTAAAAATATTATTTCCGATTTTATTATTTATACAAGTAATTTTCATAAATAGCCTAAATTGACTGGGTTTTCACCAACGAAAAAAAAATACACCGAGGCATAAAAAATATAATTCACAATTAAAATTGATATTTGTGATTTTGTACGAAACATTTTTGATTTATTTACGAGTTTAATATTTTTTGTTTTATTGTTATATATGAAAAATCATTCATGTTAAAGTTGAGACATATGAACAGGAAACTCACATCGTTGAACACGTGGACTAAATGTTGGCTCATCTAGTCTGGTTTGCCGCTGGTGTGAGGCTTGGGGTTCGAATTCTGACTGGGTGTCCTGAGGTTTGTTACACACAAATGTTTGTTCATTTCCTATACATTCTACCTTCCTCGTCTGACCCAATTGGCGGAGTTATAGCACGGGCGGGTAGTAGGACATGATGGGATGGAACATTCTATTTGGCTTGCCGCTTTGTGATTGAAAGACAACATCTTTAATGATCCTCCCAACAGCCACAAACTATTTTTTATTATTATTATTATTATTATTATTATTAGCACCGCGTCTTACTACCCGTTCGGTTTGTACGCACTTACGCTAATGTGTAATGGTAGGGTGATTGTGAGATGAAATGGAGGATCTACAGTTTAACGTGGAATCCGAACCACGGTGGAGACCTGGCATTCCCCACATTCGCAAGATGTCTTGTCAGAGGTGAAGGAAGGGTTTGGTAATCAGATAAATATGTGCCGGGACCGAGGATTGAACCCCGGCCACCAGCATAGAAGTCTGACACCTTAATCCTAGACCGCCAGGTCACCCTTACTTTTTATTAACATCCGAGGAGCTCGATTCGATTCCAGGATAGATTATTTTGAGTGTGATGATATAAAAACAATTCTTGAAGTTGTAAGAAAACAACTCTACAAAATTAAGTATCTATAAAAGGCTAAGCTTGGGTGATGAATAATTATTATTATTACTGAGATCAGCCGAAATCGAGCCATATTCGAATAGATTGAAAAATGATACCTGAACACGGGAATCGAGCCCGGGACCTTTGGCTCAGCGTGCCGATGCTCTACCACTGAGCTATCCAAGCATCGGCTTGAAATGTCAACTTGTCGGACACGTCAGTTCTTCTACGTATCCGATTTAAATAACTATGATCTAGTGACAATGCTAGCGAAAAGTGACAAACAAATTTACTGAAAGGAACAGGGTTAGGAGGGTGAACTTTTAAGAAAGTCCGTCAGCATTTGTTTAAGTGGAGGTTGTGGAACTCATTAAGTGAAGAAAAAAATAATCCATAACTCAAAACGAACGAGATTGAGCCCAGTATTCCTGAGTTAGTCAGGCGTGATAACCATGCACCTAACCTTGTCCACCTTGCCAAAGTTAGGAGTGAATTATGGAAAAAATCGCATACGATGTAATCGCCAATTCGCAATCCGATATAATCAATCACAGCGTCCCAGTTACGAAATGAACCAATACATTGGACCGCCTCGCCTGTAAAACCGCCAATACAAAATATTTTTTGTTGAGGCTATTATGTTCGTAATATATTTTCTAGATAATATGTTTTGTTTTGAAAAAACAAACAGAAAACAACATAAATAAATCCGACTTGGTTGAAAGTAGGCACTGATTATTGGCTAATCCTATCATGAAAGGTAATCTTCCGACAAAGCGGACAACTAATGGAATTCACATTATTTGGTTATACAACCATAGATATTTTATTTTACAAAGCACATATACAACACAACGTAGGATCCCATTTATTGGTTTTAAGGCGAGGCCTTTCACCTTTGCGGGAATTATTACGTGTGCGCTGATGCTTTTTTGGATATATGTTCAATTAATGCAATCCACTCAAAGTAAAACTGGTCTTTTTTTAAACGTTGACAAGTTTGAAATATGCCCTTAAGCTTCTCATTTTTTTTTTTGTTCTTGTTTGTAATAGTTCGTTATAAGGAATTAATGTTACACAAATATTAATTTATATCATCTAATATATCATAGCGTATCAGAATGGTAAATAAAATAATATATATCATAAAATAAATATTTAGAGATAGAGTTTGCAAACTACTAAAAAAAAATCTTCGACATGATATGATTGAAAATTATGTTTGTGTTAGAGTAGAAGTTGTCGTCTATGGCTAGGTTCACCAAATTACACAGGTGAGATATTTTAGTCAGCTGTTTTTTTTTATTAATTCATGTGCAAATAGAATTTTGTGTTTAGATAATACAGGTGTGACTCCATATTAAATATATAATACAAACAATATAGTGCAAACAACGAATAATTGTTTATTTATATACCATACACCATTAGTGGTCGCACGGTATTAGGCATCACTCTGGCAATATACTGGATTGCCAGTTACGACGAGATTGGGGCTCGAATTCCAGTAGGATGTAGAGAGGTTTACTTTCTTAAATAGTTTCCCACTCACTATACACGTAAATGCTAGTATATTTCCTATAAATTCTACTTTAATTATCCCTTCCCGATTATTTTAAATAGATATATAGCTCTAACGGATAGTAAGACGTAGTGCACAATAAATTAAAATTTTAAAAAAATCAATATTTTAACGAAAATGTGGAGTGTACATGTTGTGTGCCTCCAGCTCTAAATATGTTTTAGTAACCCTCCTGGACACCTGCTATCAGGACTGGCAGTTATTCCACTCATTTTAGTGTTATTTCAAACGTATATAAATACAGATCGCAGTTTAGTGACATGCTCTTTCTCCCTCGTGCCCAACATTGTAGTCACCACATTTGTTAGGTACCGTGTGCTCATGTTATTTATATATTAATTAGGTTTAATCAATTTGTTTGCATGCCTCCATGACAATATCTCTTCGTATGTTTAGTCAAAGATACAATAAAGTGAGTGAAATAGCATGCACTAACATTGGTACAATTATTTTTAATATCTATCATGGATCAGTGGCTAAAAAGAGGTAATTTAAGTAAACAATCAAGTACTACTCCATCACGTCTTGTGCAACAAAGTGTTATCAAATATTTCTATGTTACCTGCCAAACTTCGTAGACATCGTGATAATAATCATCCTGAATTTAAGGACAAAGTTGATAGTTTTTTCAAGCGTAAACTTAGGGCATTACCAAAATATCAGAGTCTTATGGTGAAAAGTTCAAAAACTGACAAATAAAAGAGCTACCGAGGCCTCCTACAGATTGAGTTACCGTATTGCGCTTTCAGGAGAATCGCTGAAACCTTAATTAAGCTTTGTGCGATTGAAATGGTAGCGTGTGTGCTTGGTGAGCAATACAAAAATAAACTTGAAACAATTCAGTTATCTAATAATACTGTTAAACATCGCATTCAAGATCTGTCAACAGATATAGAAAAATTATTATTATTATTAGCACCGCGTCTTACTACCCGTTCGGGTTATACGCACTTACGCTAATGTGTAATGGTAGGGTGATTGTGAGATGAAATGAAGGACCTACAGTTTAACGTGGAATCCGAACCACGGTGGAGGCCTGGCATTCCCCACATTCACAAGATGTCTTGTCAGAGGTGAAGGAAGGGTTTGGTAATCAGATAAATCTGTGCCGGGACCGAGGATTGAACCCCNGAGGCCTGGCATTCCCCACATTCACAAGATGTCTTGTCAGAGGTGAAGGAAGGGTTTGGTAATCAGATAAATCTGTGCCGGGACCTGGGATTGAACCCCGGCCGCCAGCATAGAAGTCTGACACCTTACCCCTAGACCGCCAGGTCACCAACGATATAGAAAAAGAATTGGTGTCGCGACTTATATGTAGTTTTGCTTTTTCGTTGCAGCTTGACGAATCAACAGACGTTTTAGTATGACTTGTATTTGTGCGTTACTTGTTTCAGAACAAAAGTGAGGAGGATTTGTTGCTCTGTAAATCTCTTGAAAGTCTTACGACTGGAGAAGAAATTGTTAAAACAATTAATAGTTACACAAGAGAACACGATATAAGTTGGGAAAAGTGTGTTGATGTATGCACTGATGGAGCCAGAGCAATGAGAGGTAGAATGGCAGGGGTTGAGGCACATATCGATGAGTTGACGTCGTCTTGTTCGAATAGTCACTGTGTGCTACATCGACAAGCATTTGTCACCAAAACTATTGAAAGAAACCAAAAAACTGTTTAGAATGATGCTGTAAAGATAGTGAACCACATTAAATCAAAGCCACTTGATGGCAGAATGTTGCGAAGAAATGGGAAGTGAACACACAACGCTGCTACTTCACACATATATAAGATTGCTGTATAGGGTAAAGGTTCTTGTTAGAATTTTTGAACTTAGCTCTGAAATTTGTTCTTTTTTTTATTGATCCCCCATTTGAACTTTCTCCCTGTTTGGTGAATACCTCTTGGTTTCAGAAATTGGCTTACTTAGAGGACAATTTTTACAAGAATTAATGAATTCAATATGTCATGTCAAGGCAAGAGTGTGTCGGTATTTACAACAAGGTACAGAATAGGGTATTTTGATCGTAAACTAGAACTTTGGAGGAGATGTGTTGAAAAAAGACAGTATGAATGCTTTCAAACTTTGAATGACTTCTTGACAGACACTTAAAAGAAACTATTCATAGTAGCATTGTCCAACATTTAAATGGTTTGCAGCAAGCGTTTAGTAAATACTTTCCATATTCTACAGAGTACGATGACTGGGTACGACATCCATATTGTGCTTCAGAGAAACCGGATGTAATGTCTGTGCAAAGTTACGAGGGTTTGATAGATATTACATCTAATACTGGTTTGAGACAGACATTCAGTGAAGTTCCTCTGGTTGAATTCTGGTGCAGTCTTCTTCAAGAATATACACAAGTGTCTAAATGTGCATTACTTAAGCTTCTTCCGTATCCAACAACTTATCTGCGCGAAGCTGGATTTTCAAGGTACGCAGCAACAAAATATAAATATCATTGCAGACTGGACATTGCACCCGACATGAGAGTTCAGCTGTCTACGATCTCTCACCACTTTAAATAACTTTGTGAAACAAACAACACCATTATTCACACCAGTACCCTATAAAGTAGGATTAAATGTTTACTTAGTATACTATTGCACGTTTAATTTTTGTGTCACTCTGGAAACATAATATATTTTAATATATTTTTTAAATTTTGGGTAGCAATCATTCAGACAAATTGTATCTTAAGCAAGCAGGGGTGTGAGGACCCGTGGGTACCTTACAAAGCCAAAAGGGATCCACGAGCAAAAAAGTTTGAGAACCACTGCCCTAAACGTTATTACTGATTTCACGCATGCTAATTTTAAAATCTCATTTCCTTCCTCTATTTAATGAGATGAAGGTACCGGTCTCGTTTCCCGGATTATGTTGAAAATCTTTTATTTTCAGAGTGATGTATTGATGGTCAGTCGGTTGCACCTATTCTAGAACTAAGACAGTTTGTAAGTCGTGTGCTGATATAATCATCCGGCTTAGAAAGTACACAATAAATATCCCTCGTTGAAAAACCTACTAAATGAATAAATAACCTAAGAAACCAAAAGCCGTATGAAAATATTGGCACAAGAAACTTGACCGTTACGAGATTTGAGAGACATACGTCAGTCTTACTGAGCAGCCAGTTAGGTAAATGTGTTCCCATAAGATTACATCCAAGTTCGGGAAGAAGAGAAACGGGGGGGAGGGGAGGGGGGCGAGGGATCTGCATAAGTTAAAAGTCACAACACGATTTAGACGAGATGTTCAAAGAAACAATTTACTCTCTCGAGCTTTTTTTTTTAACAACTAAAAACTACGGGAACTACACATGTTGAGTCTACACACAAGGTCCGCGTGTAAACAGCGACACACATAACTTATTTTAAATGGCATGTGTACACATGGGTGATGATGTTTAAGTACTTAATTCAGTTCTGAATTAATTAAAAGTCAAATATTATCAAGTGTACGATCAACTATCACAGCGACTATTAGACAATTTTTGAGGGAAGTGGTTTTAATTTAATGATAAGAAAAAAGGTCTGATTGTTTCAAGATGTACAGTACATTACAATTTTAATCTGTGCATAGACGATCCATTTTCTGAAATTAATTGTATTATTAACTCATTATTCCCACAACAAGGATGAAAACAATGACTTGTGAATCGCATTGTATATTTCAAAGTAGACATTACTTTGATTATTTCCTGATAGTTGCTATCATTATTTTACAACAAGTCTCTTTAATGAACTAAGTAGGAAAACATCGTTCATGCATATTGAGCTTAGCATTGGAAGCTGGTGGGGATACATGAGTATGTTTATGTGTGGTAGTGAATCAATAATAATAATATTTAGCACCGTGTCTTACTACCCGTTCGGGTTATACGCTTTAAGTACTAATTACGTTAATTGATTGGGAATTGGGAAGGTTGAATTAGAGGAAGTGAATCCGAATTTGCGTGTAGGGAGAGTGGAAANCAACTACGCCACCAAGGCGGGTCCGTGCCAAAATAAAAGACAAGGTCCTCAATGACATAAAAGATGGTTGAGGTGTCTAAAAAAAAAGTAATTGAGATATAGTTTGTATAAAAATCACAAAACGTTTGAAATTACGCTGGTATTTACACAACCTGTGATTTGTAAGGTCAAGAAAGTTGACCGTAGTGATTTTTTCACCGGGGTACGACTCATTCTTGTTTACTATAGTGATAGTTTTATGTTATCACGTCAACGTGGTTACACTCAGACCAGAGTTTGTTTCTTACTGTACATCCGAGCGTGGGCACGTCTTATTAAACTCGACAACTCACAGAAACTTGATGAAACGATCCCTTTAAAAAGGTAGTAGGTGCTCTGATCAAACTTTGTTCGTGGCGTTCTTCTACCCTCTGCAGTCAGTAAGGCAAACAGTGAGTAGTAGAGGCAGAGTACCATATAATGGAAGCAAGGTTTACAAAGTCATTGTATGGCCCCCCCAACGCCCTTACTTCACTCTTAGCCTTATAAAGAAAGTTTAAAGTGCGGTGGCTGCACGCGAAAAGCTCGTATGTTTTTTGTCCGGTTGGGTGGCTCACGGAAATAAATGGGTGACCTAACACAGGACAAGAGAGGCTGGGCGAGAATATAAGAGGGCAAGAAAGATAGAGGACGGAAGAGAAGAAGAGAAGATAAAGAAGATAGAAGGTGGATAAGAAGAGAGAACAAAGAAGATATAGGGTGGGGGAGAAGAAGATAGGGCGAAGAAGATAGAGAGCAGGGAAAAAAGAAAAGAGAACAAGAAAGATAAAGGGTGGAGAAAAAAATAGGGCAAGGATAGAGGGTGGGAAGTAAAAGAGGGTAAGGAGGATAGAAGATGGGGAGAAGAAGAGAGGATAAGGAATCCAGAGGGAAAGGGAGAAGAGAGAAAGGAATTTAAATGGCAGGAGGGAAGAAAAAGGGCAGGTAAGACAGGGAGGAACTTATAATAAGCAGGAAACAATGTACGAGCAAGTCACAATTCTATCAATGAAATAACTGACATCAGTTGAACAGATAACCAATTTGAAGTTTTTTATATCTAAACTTTTTTTGTCAAAATAAAAAAAATTCCAGTATAAACACGGAGTTTAATTGTCTTCACAAAGTTGCCTCTGTCAAGGGTGTCTTGTAATTTAATGACAACTTTTTCTCTTCATTTAAAAAGATTGTCATCTAAGTCCACTATTCCCATGACCGATATTCAACTGGTGACTGGTGATATCACCATGTGTTTCAGATTGAACTTTTATGTTTATAATGGAGAAATATTTTTTTTATTTTGGCAAAAAAAATATGTTTTTAGAGTCTCGGCTTCACTAGTTGATAAGCTATTGTGGGCGCGGGTTAGAAACTTGGCGTCCTTATTACGATTGTGGCAGTTAAGTGAAAAATGGGGAAGAAGTTCGATCAACTTTTAGAGTCTGTATAATAGTATTTTTGATACTAAGAATATTGTTCAAATTTCAAAAGTACCTTAGAGAAAATGTACCCGCATTTGTCTGAAGGAAGAGCGTAGAATAATTATAGGAACTCCACCCGACCTGGATTCGTACATAGACCGATCTCTGCATCCATTGCGATCCAGGATTATGTGAGAGTGACGCGTTGGCCCGTGCAACCATGAAAGGTTCGATATTTCTTATAAGGATGGTATAAAATATTTAAGCGTTTTTATGTCCACACCACCGTGCAAGAACGGTTTAATAGCGTTAAAAAAATATTATGCCGTTGTTTACGCGACTAATTGAACAAGAGGTTTCTGAAAGAAAATTATAAGCTCGAAATAGGTAATGCCTTGTCATGTTTGTTCAAGATTATTATTATTAGCATCGCGTCTTACTACCCGTTCGGGTTATACGCACTTACGCTAATGTGTAATGGTAGGGTGATTGTGAGATGAAATGAAGGACCTACAGTTTAACGTGGAATCCGAACCACGGTGGAGGCCTGGTATTCCCCACATTCACAAGATGTCTTGTCAGAGGTGAAGGAAGGGTTTGGTAATCAGATAAATCTGCGCCGGGACCGAGGATTGAACCCCGGACCCCAGCACAGAAGTCTGATACCTTACCCCTAGACTGCCAGGTCACCCGTTTAACAAATACACATTGTTGTTCTTAATGAAGTTAATTTAATGCTAGTTTTATTATTTTGTTATTGCTCAGTAAATAGTAGTGGGTTAGTTTCAAAACTGCCTAGTGGATTTGCTGTAATTCGGTTGTGATTATCCATTTGATTAGATTTTAAAATGTCTTAATTGTCCATTCCAGACAATTCTGAGCGTTATTTTGAGGATTATTTTTCAAGAAGGGCTATGGAATTAATTTTTTACTTGGTTCTTAGTTATTTGGGAAACAGTTATATTAACATGGAAACAAGCAAACACATGAATGGGGAAGCTTAGAAGATTGAAATTATAATTATTTAAGTTAAAGATGTAGCTGCATCAAGTACCATATTTGTTAAATTTAAAAATTACACGTGGCTGTGCTAACAATTATAGCACATTGTAGCCGATGATTTACACACGTCCCTCACATACTTACCCTTAAGCTATGAGTGAAGAATGACCCTGAGCACGGAAACGAATCCTGGGTAACTCGGTGGTTAGAGCATTGGCGTTCTCAGCCAAGGATCCGGCTTTCAATTCCCGTGTCTAGAGGTTATTTTTCAATTTGATAAAAATCATATTCTAGTTTGGTAGTAGGGAAGATTATTATTATTATTAGCACCGCGTCTTACTACCCGTTCGGGTTATACGCACTTACGCTAATGTGTAATGGTAGGGTGATTGTGAGATGAAATGGAGGACCTACAGTTTAACGTGGAATCCGAACCACGGTGGAGGCCTGACATTCCCCACATTCACAAGATGTCTTTTCAGAGGTGAAGGAAGGGTTTGGTAATCAGATAAATCTGTGCCGGGACCAAGGATTGAACCCAGGACCCCCAGCACAGAAGTCTGACACCTTACCCCTAGACCGCCAGGTCACCTAGTAGTGAAGACATCAAGCAATAAATGAACTATAGTTATTTAATTTAGTATGGTGACTTTAAGTTCTCCTGAATCTAAGTCAGATAACCTCTTGTTTGCTCAACGCTGATTGGGAGCATGAATGGGTCTTGTGGGCTTATTTTGTTGTATGTTCTGCTAGTTTTGAGCGTCTTGTTTTTAACGACGCTGTTTGTCTAGTCAATTTGTTAAGAACAGGTTTGGTTTGCCTTGCAGTTTAATGAGCTGATTAATGTACTGCTAACTGTTGAAGCTGTTAGAAATAGCCCGGGCAGTTTGTGGCCACGGTACTATCAATATTTTAATCAGATAATTTGTAAACACAGTATTTATCTCTGACGGGATATGTAAGGGAAACAAATAAAAAACGATGGAAAAATTGGATTCTATTTCATGTCATTAAATTGTTTATCTGGGCGGCGTATCCTAAATATGTGTTTTTTAGTTGCTAATATCATTAAATAAATTAAATGATCACCCCTTTGTTGGCTGTATTTTAGTGGTTATTTTTCTCCTGACAACAAAACCATCTTTTAAAATACATCTTTAGATTAGAACTTGTCCTTGTTGCGCTCTTTCACGTTTATAGTTCTTCTCTTGACTATAAATGCGAATATATGTTTCCGCTTAAGACTATTAATTATGCTACAAGAGAAAAGGGTAATTATGGATCTTTTGATATTATGTTCAAATATACATGTGCAAATGCATCTAATACCCTTATTTATTAAAATAAAATTAATGGTAGCCTTAAAACGTAACTAACCAGTAAGGGAATATTATTATATTTGTAACCTATTACGTTCTGAAATCTTAACATCTCTATTAATAAACAATTAGGTAACTTTGATACTTGTTTTGGTGGCCGCATAGTCTAAGGCGTCACTATTGAGTTGGACTAGACTGCCGATGACAGGTAGATTGGGGTTCGAATCCAGGTCGGATGTATTGATTTTTTTTTCCAAAATGTGTTTTCACTCTTTCTCTACGCAAATGTGGGTACACTTCCTCTAAACTATACCTTTCTCGTTCCTAGGGCTTTAGCGTAATTAGTACATATGCGTATAACCTGAACAGGTAGTAAGACATGGTGCTAAAAAAAAAAGAGCTATTAACTTTGATGCAATATAAAACAGGAGTGTACTTATTGGTAAAGTCTTTTACTTATCGTTACTAAAACAAAGTATCCACACGGCAGCCGTGCTATATAAGTCAATAAACTCGCATTTCACAAGATTATGGTTCGAGTAAAAGTCGGGTAAGATGTAGGTGGATTTACACGTGTTATTTATCACTGTTTTATTTATATCTTCTTTCCACGCTAATGGCTTTGTAGTTCCTCCTAGCCTCTGGATTAAGACATTTTACCATCAATAGTTGGGGACGCGGACCAGGACGTGAACCTTCTCTGGTCTGGTTTGCCGATGACGGGGAGATCTTGGCTAGGTGTAGTGACGGTTGTTTTCCACTCATACACCATGAAAATACTGGCATATTTCCTCTAAATTATATAGTCTAATTTTCATAGGAAAATAGTTTTAGGAAAAAAAAAAAGTTTTTGCATCTAACAGAGATAACATTTTACCATTTTTTTAGTGTTGTTTCATGAGCATTAATATTATCTACCAAAGGTGACGGCTGCTGATAGCACGTTTTAACGTATGAACACGTAAAAGTAGATCAAGTGATTTATTTAACTGTCCAATAAGGTTCTTCCTATGAAAACTAAACAGTGCCTTCTTTCTCTTGCCTAGCCCACTAATTTAAATTTGCGGATATCCCAGGCGGACATAATAACGCTGTGCACACACACACACAAAATTAATCTACTAATAACGTTTGTGTTTAAAATACCGATTAAAAAAAACTAGCAAATTAATTTGACATTTACTAAACATACTACAATAATGATCTTCCATAAAAAAAATCCTTGATGATCACTTAAAAGACGTTAGCAGGGAAAATGAGCCTAAACAACTAAACTAGATGGAAAACAGTTACCTTACATCTAATTGTTAGAAAAGCCCTCAATATCGAACGATCGGATTACAGCCCATTTCTATCGTCTACCCGGGTTTTAACAACCCACGTTTAGGGGAAGCATCTTCGTTACAAAATACGTTATTTTAATGACTCTGTACATCAACTAAACAATTTAAGCGCGAACTTTATTAGTGCATCAATACGAAACAACCTTCCAAAGAGCGCAGTAAAAACGTACTGGCAGCTGCAAAACATCTGGGAAACTCATTAGAATCACGGAGCAGAAATCCCGGGACAGAGACCGACCTTTTTCTGTTCTATCAACAGGATTAAGTGTTTTAGTTAATTAATTGAAAAAGGAAGAGAATATAACGGGCCAAGAGCAGACAAAAGGTGGCTTCTTTTAAACCTGGATGGAAGCAGAAGACTAAGCTATAGAAATACGCTCTAGTTCCAAGGAACTCGAGGTAAGGGTGCGACCGGTATCAAGGTTTATTATTTAAAATTAACTTTAATTGTGTTTTAATTACGAGTCAAAAATAATCCGAGAGAACGTACACTTGCGTAAACATCAGCCTATTCAAAGTATTTTTCACTTAAAAAGACAAGTCTTTTAATTTTTTCCTGTTACTTCGTGTAACTCGAGTTTTTGTGAGTTCTAGGTGGGCTTGATCCCGTTATATTCGAATCATCCATACTCTTAGAATGTAGTATATATAACTAATATCATCATTGGTGGCCACGCAGGTTAAGGCATCGAACTGATCTGCTTGTGCGGTGACGAAATCAGGATTTGAATCCCTACCAGGTTTACTGGGTATAGTTTTTTTCTAAATGTTTTCCCAATCTCTCCACGCGTAAATGAGTGTACATTTCCTCTGAAAATTTACCTTCTCAATCCCTATAGTATTATTATTATTATTATTATTATTATTATTAGCACCGCATCTTACTACCCGTTCGGGTTATACGCACTTACGCTAATGTGTAATGGTAGGGTGATTGTGAGATGAAATGAAGGACCTACAGTTTAACGTGGAATCCGAACCACGGTGGAGGCCTGACATTCCCCACATTCACAAGATGTCTTGTCAGAGGTGAAGGAAGGGTTTGGAAATCAGATAAATCCGTGCCGGGACCGAGGATTGAACCCCAGCCGCCAGCATAGAAGTCTGACAGCTTACCCCTAGACCACCAGGCCACCCCTATAGTATTAGTATACATATATGATCAGCCCAGACCGGTAGTAACACAAGTTGCGTGAACACACACACACACAGCTATTATTTCGTGACGTCGCGGCGGCGCCTAGTACCACTGATTTTTATTTCAGTGTTACACTCTAATTACTTTAGCATGTACACAATGACGAGTTATGCTTTATGGGTGCACGCTATAAATTAGTGTGATCAGTCAAGGTAAGCCTCCTAGCTTTTTTTTTAGCATCGCGTCTTACTATCTGTTCAGGTTATACGCCATGTACTAATGACACTAATTGGTTGGTGATAAGGAAGGCTAAGGGAGGAAAGGAACCCGCATTTGTGTGGAGGAAGAGTGTAAAACCGTTTAGAAAAAAAAACCACCCTCAGTGCACCCAACTGGGATCGAGCCCCGATCTCCCCATCTTCGGCAGTCTAAGTCACACGCGAGATTATCGCATTAGACCACGCGGCAGCCGGAAGCGGTTCCTCCTATCTTTAAACGGAGTGAAGGTTCAACACTGGAATATTAACAACTTAATCGGTGACCTGGCGGTCTAGGGGTAAGGTGTCAGACTTCTATGCTGGCGGCCGGGGTTCAATCCTCGGTCCCGGCACAGATTTATCTGATTACCAAACCCTTCCTTCACCTCTGACAAGACATCTTGTGAATGTGAGGAATGCCAGGCCTCCACCGTGGTTCGGATTCCACGTTAAACTGTAGGTCCTNTAGGTCCTTCATTTCATCTCACAATCACCCTACCATTACTCATTAGCGTAAGTGCGTATAACCCGAACGGGTAGTAAGACGCGGTGCTAATAGTAATAATAATAACAACTTAATATGAGGGTGGAAGTGAAGAGGGGGTTATCAACGTGGTAGACATATTGGAAAAAAACACGTGTGGAGGACTACTCGCAGCGCCACCAGCCCGGAGTCGAGCTCCGACCTCCTCATTAGCGGCAAACGAATATAATATGAATCTAACGTTTTGAACCCCTCGGCACCAGAGCGGTTTGCCGATACTATAAGATATGGCGTTCAGTCGCCTGCTGTCGCCAAACCTGTACAGAATCTGGTGCACTTGATGTAACACAGCGGAGGTTACAAAGTGACTTCTACTTTCTTTTCGCCGCAACAAGACTGCATCTCTTACTCTCTCGAAACTGTTCGAGTGTATTAGTGAGTGCGAACATAGGTAAATATTGTGTGTCTGTGTTTGACAACGTCGCCCACTTGGTGACTTCAAAGGTATTTCGGGAGCCAGGTTAGACACTTAGGGGGCCATTTCAGTGAGCAAGAAATGGCCGCGCAGACGTCAACCCTAACTCAATATTTGATCAGTGATGCGTTATTTCAAAATATGGTTCACGCCAATATAAAGTCAAAAGATTCCTAAATTGCTATTTTTTCTTAAAACCTTATACTTTTAGTTTTAATAATAGACAACAAATTGTTACAATGTAACATTGGTTAATTTTCAACGACTTTTTAAGTATGGTAAGAATATGGTAGGAAGAAAGGTGTCTGGAAGTTACTTCATATATTCAAACGTCAAGTAATGTGACCTTTTCATATATAGTATATATATAACAACAATACATACAATATTAACGAGTCGTTCTCAGATGAAAAATCGCCCAAGTCAACTTACTAGTTTGTCCGAGTAACGGTTAATAATAAAGTCTAAAGATAGTTCAGACTTTTGTGATTTATATTTAAATTGCAACTTAACTTACAAAAATTTGTAAACTTTAATATGGTAATAGTCAGAGTAAATATTTAATTTTAAAAAAATCGGTAGAGCTCAATAAATTGCTGTCAAAATAAATTGTCGTTTTTTGTAGCTACGGTTTTCCCTTTGAATATTTTTTAAAATTTATAGGCATATCTTTTGCGAATAAAAATTCATAAATAATTAAAAATGGTTGATTAGAGATTCAGAAATAAGTGTAGAAAAGAATTGATTTACGTTTTAAACAAGTCTTGGATAATAAATACCTGATAACATGTTATGTACACTTAGTCTTCAAACTAATTGTAAGAATCTTTTGTGTTTTTTACCACAACGTCTTACTACCCGTTCAGATGATACGCACTTGTACAAATTACGCTAATGCATTAGGGACAAAGAAGGTTGAATTTAGAGGAAATATACCCACATTTGTGTTGAAGGCGAGTGGAAAATTACTTAGGGAAAAACACCTTCGGTACAACCGGGCAAGATTCGATCCCCGGTATTCCCATCATCAGCAGTCAGGCCTACTGCGAGAGTGACGCCATAGTCCATACAACCACCGAAGCGGCCTGTACGAATATTACTCCAACAGTATTAACAAAAAAATACTGACGATAAATACTTTTTTCGGCCTTTAGTCAATATAACAATTTTCTTCGTAGCAAGGACATGACACAATGGATGACATTTATACCAGACTGCATTTTAATTACACGCCACTAATTATATGGCATAATTGCATTTGATGACTATTGATGTAGTAATAAACTATGAGTGAATAGCGACCAAAAAACTCCAAACAAAAGAGGACCAACAATTCAATAAACGCGCCATTAACTAGTGGTCGGATGGATATGAATGACTGATGAAAGACTAATAAGCTCAAAAATACAGCAGAACGTAACCGAACAAAATATAAACGCAAAGTTCACGTGAACATTTTAATATGGTTAATCGGAACCTGGAATGAAGTAGCTGGAACCGTTTTTGTGGTCCTAATGAATTTGTTTAACATAATTCCCGGTCGGTCAGAACTAACAGTTTTATTAATTTTAATTATTACAATGTACTGGATTACCCACTTCAGTTCATACGCGGATTAAACGTAAAGTTAATCTAATATGGTTCACTGGTGACAGGTAGGACGGGTCTCACATCCCGGCCAGGTTTACTGAATGTTTTCTCACTCTCTCTCAATGGAAATGCAAATACATTTCTAATTAATTGTACCATCCTCATCCGTACCACATTAGTAAAAATAAGTGCGGATAGCCCAAACGAGTAGTAAGCGCTGTGTAAAAATAAGTATTTCTACTAACACTCTGCTGTTTAGTAGACGCTTAAACTATTTGATATCATGGAAAAGGATGCAGAGTGTGAATTTTAAATAAACAAACAAACAAAATTTGAATAGAGGTAGAATAGTCATAATATGATTGTCATAGGAAGATAACCATCTGATAGAAAAAGTAACGTATTATTTTCATGTATTCACATGCATGGCCCATATCCAAGAAATTATTTCGAGGGTGTGGGAGGTGTGAAGGTGGATAGTACTTTATTTTATCTTTTGCGCACCGTGTTTGGGTTGCACACACATTTACACTGACGGAGCAAGGATATGTAAGGTAGAATTTAGATCATAAATATACCCACATTTTCGTGGAGGGGGAGTGGTAAATAATCTAGGAAATTACAAACTCATTAGCTTACACCTGACCGCGATTTATACTCCAATGTTAACGTTATCTGCAGTGCAGTCTATTGTAAGAGTGACGCCTTAGACCGAAACTGATAGTTGTTTCTGAACAGCGAACAAAGCACGTTGATTTAGTTGACATTCAACAATAATTATATCATTACTTGTATAATCACATAAGAATATTGATTTTCTTACAAATGGAAGGAGCACCTTTTAAAAAGTTCCAACTTTTCTTGACCAAAATTGATAACACTTTCCTAAAATACCGATGTTATTTTATAGATACATCTATCAAAAGTGGCAGATGCATATAACCTTTACTCGCGGCCCCCCCCCCCCCCCCCCCCCCCCCCC